>KL276707.1:6584-41738 GCA_000699545.1 Podiceps cristatus
AGACTTCCTTATTGCCAGCTCTTCTTTGGAAATAAGCTTTCCTTATTTGGAAAGCTCTACCCAGCAAGGGAGCCAGTGGGTAGTCTGGTAGATACCGTGGTAAAAGTAATGTTGCTAATGCAAAAAAGTGAAGATGTTTTTATGTAGTCCCTATGGACCTACTGAGTCACTACATAGAGAGCTTGAGCTTTTGCTGCCTTGCATGTTGTTTATACCCCGTAAAGAGGGTAGTGTAACCGCTACCAAATCAGAGCGGAAGCATTTTGCACTTGGGTTTGTTCAGGTGTGAAGCAGTGCTGGAGGGAGGAGGCTCTGGAGAATATAGCCATCGAACTCAATCATTATCTGTGAGAAGAACAGACGCTGCAGTCTTATAGGCAGGCGGGAGCGTGAACTGATGTGCACGTTCATCACAGTATGCTGCTGGTACCGCTTCAAGTCCTGACTTCCAGGCACACTGTTCCGCAGTGCCCCTAAACAGCGCAGCGGGCAAATGGCTTCAGGTGTGGATATGCATACTCATACCCTCCGATCTCACACCTGCGGGTTTTGAGTGTAGCCCCCTAGAGAGGAAAAATTAGTCTGTTAACTAATTTCACCAAACATTTCATAGCCATTAAAATCCTTGTATACTGTAGCTTTCTGGCTGTGTTCCAGCTTTTACTGGCAAACACTTTCTTCCAATTAGCTGTCTTTTAATATACGACTTTTGGGAAAAACCTGGTGATGCAAAATTTCAATTTAAAGGAATATATGTTGTTGGATTTCTCAGTTCTTTGCTATGTATATTGAAAATAAGCTTGACAGCCTGATTTAGCTGGGAAGAGTTGGGGGTGATTAATCAAACAGACCAAAATGGTCGTTAAGATTGTGCCAGAAAGGACTGAATCCTCTTACTTATTTTGTACCTAGTTAGATGCTGGTGCTGCACTGCTGCGTAGGCAACCATTCTGCACCCACAACAGTCGCTTGCCCAAACAGCCCTGGGGATTGCAGTTGCCTTCATTAAGGAGAGGAGAGTTGCACTGGGTATTGTGGTTTTGTCTAGAAAATCTTGCAGAGATATGCCGGAAAGGTTTGAATGTCTTGTGAGCGGGGTGGCGCTGGTGATAGTGATCAGAGCTTATCTGTAGTGCCGCTTATTTAGGGAAATTACGTTCAAGACGTGGTGCAGGCTGCTTATGGTAGAACTAACTGCATCTTGATGCCATCTTTCTTGTAGAGACTATTGAATCATATGGCAAATTCAAACTGGATCGTTAGAGCTGTACAGAAAGGTCAGAGGAATAGATACAGAATATGAGCAAAATAATCATCGTAGCAGATTGGGAACATGAGCTCACCTTCCTGTTTAGCTGTGTTTTTCAGGAGCTTTGTTAAACACGGGCTTACATTTCAGATGATGCAGATTGTCCTCTCTGAAAAATCAAGGCCCAGTAAATTTGCCTCAGGTTAGACATCCCAAACCAAGGCTTCCGGATACCAATGTTCCTCTTATTTTTCAAGGCTGGGAGAGGTGGGATAAGGTCCCCTCTTACATACATCACCATCACACTCTTTGGGCCTTTGTGTTGATCAGAGATTTCTCAGGCATCGGCCTGTCCTGGACAGGTCTCACTTTCCCTAGTCTAATCACCTTTTTTTTTTTTTTTTTTTCCCTTTTCTCTCACAAGACTGCTGCCTGCCCAGAAGCTGCCTTGCCAGGGCATAATTTTCAATCCTCCTTACTCTAGAAAGCAAATTGGGCAAAAAAACATCCTAAGGTAATACTGAATTATAAAAGTTAGATAGAAGTTTTTGATTATGATGGTCTATTTTCCTGTTTGGTAGAAAGACATTCTTGACGGTGAAGTGTATCTCACAACGTGGAGTGGTTTGGGGATTGCTGTTTGTACTTGGTATAACTAGACATACGCAAAACTGTAACGCTAGAACTGTTCTCTACTTAGCCGAGACTAATGTTATTAAAAGAAATGGTGGATAAATTAGGAAATGAACATCCTGTTGCCAGGTCAACCACATTCCTTATTTGTAAGCATCAGTGTGTGTATAAGAAGGATAATACGTAGTGAGGACAGACAAAGAGCTGCAAGCTC
Source organism: Podiceps cristatus (assembly GCA_000699545.1). NCBI lineage: Eukaryota > Metazoa > Chordata > Aves > Podicipediformes > Podicipedidae > Podiceps > Podiceps cristatus. Next base: position 8,681 of record KL276707.1, read on the forward strand.
TCCATAGCACCGTGCGAGGGAAAGGTTATAAAAAATAATGCCTCTAGCAACAGTGACCTAAACCCTTCATTCTCTTAGCGCTCTGTGTACATGTCAGTTAGAAAGAGGGAGAATTATTAGAAGGATCAAAAGGCAAAATTCTGTTTCTTAATTAACTGTATTTCGGTTTCCTGAGGACGCATACAACATATTTCTGCGTTTTCTCAGATTTCACTGGTGATGAGAGACAGTGGGTCAAAGATAACTGCCTCACTTAAACTGCCCTCAATTTCTTTCTGTTTACAGTAGCTGATTTACTGCCTTTCCAGGTTTGACTTTAATCCAGTAAATATTTTGTTTGGGTTTTTTTTTTTGTTTGGTTTTTTGTTTGGGTTTTTTTAGGGTTTAATTACATTTTCATTGTGAAATCATCTTGCTATGGGGAGGGAAGAAAGAAAAAAAGAGTTTGCATTTTTTTTGTATTTGCACCATCAAGCAAAAGGTTGTGTTGTTATGATGAAAAAAGTGTAGTGGTCAGTCTTTCCTCTTTCTAGGCTGATGGTATTGGAAGTGTAAAGAGCAGTGGTTCATCTGTGTGAGAAAGTGATGTTTTAAATAGAAGGTTTAAAGTAAGTCAGTTGCACCGTTAAACCTATAGAATGCTTATTTGGGGAGTGTGCCCTGTATCTTATTGGCACTGATTTCCAGAAAATTAGGTATGATTCTAGCTCTGATCTCCTGTTCCCCATGTGCACGAGGGCTAGGAATACTGTGGTGGAAAGAATGTGCTCGTGCTTGAAACAGAAGCGGGGTCTGTCTTTTCAGCAGATATTCTTGCAGCCTATTAAGAGTTGCACAGATGGACTCCAAAGGGAGTCTCTTTCAGTCCTTTAACTGTAACGATACAGACTGAGATATTTTTTTAAAAAAAGAGGTTTAAAAGTTAGGCTTCCAAATAAGTGCCATCTTTTTTTCTGCTGGGTACCCAGCAGTTCTTGGTTGAATCTGCAGAGGACTGCTAGATGCTCAGCGTTTAAGAAAATCAGGGCACTTACGTAAGTACCTACATGCAGATATAAGTCTGACAGGCACCCAGTTTTGAAAGTCTTTCTTACTGGGTGCCGTGTGGGTAGTCGAGAAATTTTAGGGGGGTTCCTTGGGGCTGTGAGACAGAAGCATTGATATAAAACACTCGTTTTCTAGCTGGCAATAATTTCATGAAAAGTAACTGTTAATCTTTTCTACCCTAATGTGTTTCCTTTTCCTTCCCTTGTTTCATAAGACATTATTCATTTGACTGTGGGGAAATCAAGCCTAAAGTATTGTTGTATCATGTGTTACAGCTGCTCCCATATAATTTTCTGTTCTGTTTGCGTAAGTCAGAACGGAACTGAAGTACTCTTCTTTCCACCAAAGATTTCTGTTGTGGTAAGGAGGAAAAGAAAACCAACAACTTGTCTCATAGGTTTAGAAACCTGTAGTTTCATCTTTACAAAAATGCTTTACAAAACAAAGGGAAACTGGCTTTTGCTGAGATTGTACAAGAGAGAACCCAGGGGGAACCCAGGGTATTTTATTATTTCTGAAATGCAAATTGTGGTGAAGAAGGGACATTTTTCTATACATGAAAGCTCTTTCTTTTTTGCTTTTACCCAGCTCTAAAGGTAGCGATACAGTATTTGTCTTCTGTTTAGGATAAGCAAATGATTGGCATTAAGTGTTCAAGTGTGTGTCTTTCTTTTATCTCCCACAAGTACTGTTTTCCCTCTTTGCGTTCAGTTAAGTCATGTTCTGTATTTTATGCAACCTAGAAAAGGCTCTGTGTTCTTAATCTTGTTATCTGCTTTCTCAGCATTTCTTCATTTTTCAATTGCCTATGGCAGAGGAAAGGTTAAGATACAGTAACTGGGCCCTGTGATGGCAGAATCTTTCTTTGTAAACTGCTAACGTGTCGTCTTCTCAATTTGCCTTTTGTTTTATACACATCGGCTTTCGGATCATCACATACTATGTTGGGTACAAGTCTTCTGTTCTTCCGTAGATGCACATAGTGTGCTCATGGAACTGAATATAATGATGATGCATGTAGGCAAGATACAACAGATGTGCTAACCTGTAAAATATATGACACAGTGTTCCTAGTTGGAAAATATGATCTAGCATAAGTTATTCAACACAGAAGGTGTCATGAAATCATCCATATCCTCTTTACTGAGTTTATTATAGCAGCGTGTGTACACAACAGCATGTTACGGATGCATCAAGGTCTTTGTTTTGATACCCAGAAGTATCGTTTGGGCTTTGATTTGCTTCCCTGTGTTCTGTCACACCCTATTGTAAAGCTTTGGGTAGAGAATGTTCCCAGTAAAACAAATCAGGTCTGCGGACTGTGCTTTTACTAATTATTTTCCATATTCACTGTTAGATGGATACTTTTCAGGTTGGTCTTACTCTTATGAAAAATTGTCTTGATAGATGAGTAGCTCAGAGCAACATCTGCAATTTATGGATATAGAGAACGTATGCAGTCTCTCACTGTCTTTACAGATGTGCTTTAGGGCAAGTAAGATTTCAGATAATGGAAAGGGGGAGTGTTAATAAATCTCAGTCAGGAAGACAATACTTACATCTTTTCTCTAAAATAAATTCAAGGCTAAAATAAATTCAAGGGAATTCTAAATTACTTTCTTAAACATCATTGATGCTTTTTCTTCATACTATTGCTATTGTTAAATTGAATGCTAGATAATATGCTCAATGTGTAATTTAAAAATACGAGTAATTAGATTGTGAGATTCATTTTCCAAAACAGAACTAGTACATCACTCAGACCCCATAAAAATGTAGACTAGTGCTTTTGATTAGTTGTTGGAATCATTTAAGTTGCTGTTGGTGTTTGTTTCAGAATTAGAGAAACTATTACTGTATATTGGGAAAATGACGGCTGCAGCATTAATAACATTATTGTAATCTGCAAGGACTGTGAAGAAAATGAACAACAGAAATTGCTGCTCTGGAACAGCCCAGTGATCCGTACAGTCCTGTGTCCTGTCTCTGACAGTAGCCACTATGTGATGATTCAGAGGCAGAAATACACACAGCCAATTGTGTTATAGTGTACCACGGAGGGAAATTTCTTTCTGGCCCCAGATGGTGCTCAGTTTATGCCTTAAAGCATGAGGATTGATAGCTATTGTAAATTTTACCTTAGCTAGTGTAACCAAATTGGATTGCTCCGTGTTGTCCATAACCCGTCCTTCACCTGGCCTTCACAGAATTACAGTCCTGTCCCGTATTGCTGGATTCACAGCTTTTACATTCGCTGTTTTAAGCAGATGCAGTAGTGCAATCCAAGGACTTGTGCCTCTATTTTACATGATGTCACACACCATTGTATTTTTCATCGATAACAGCTTGATTCAGTGCTGTTGGTTAAACTGAAAATGATACTTTTCTGTGGGGCAGAGCAGACGCTGCACTCGCCCTGTGTCAGTTCACTGCCAGCTTGATAGCAACTGTCTCCTATTCCAAACACGGAAGCCTTGGTCACGGGAAGTTGAAGGGTATGCCTAGACCTAACACTCTGAGGCTTTTGTGTCGTTGCAGTGGCCTGAAAGGATCAAAGTTGGGTTCAGAGCATTACCACGCTCTGCAAATCTTGACCTCAGCGGCCTCTGAAGGGAAAGTCAGCGTCAGTGCTGGTCATTCTGTTCTCTCACTTGCTATCTCCTGCAAAACTGGTGTTGTACGTCCCCAGCTGAAGGCACTGGAGTGCAAGGTGCTGTTAGAGAAATTAATATTGTTTTATGCAGTGCATATGTGATATTTAACCAAAACTTATGAAAGTTTCCTGGATTCAGCTGGCACAGAAGCAGAGACCAAGGTCTTTGTATTAAGCCTTGGTACATTTCATTTGTTACGCACCCATCTAATAAAGCCCTGTAGCCTGGGAGGACCTTTCTGACATCTGACAGTCTAGTAAAATAGTTGTTTATCGCAGACAAAAACTGACCTGATTTTAGGCTGGCATTCATAATGCAAGGCAGCACAGGCTTTTGAAACTGCTTGCACTGATGCTGCTGCCCTTCCAGGTCTTCTTGGATACAGGCTGGTTGGATGGATAACAGCACTGCGTGTCTTACTGGTTTGCACACTGTCTGTTAGCAAGTCCTTCTCTTGGCCGGGGTAAGGAGAATCTGCAACAGTACTTATGCAATTACTGCCCTTCTTGTCTTTGCCTCCGTGGGTGAAGATCAATCTCTGACTTCACGGATAATGTTCAAAAAGCAGCAGGCAGCTATCACAGGAAGCAGATTTTTCTCAGCAGCTTACAGACTTGTCATTAGGTGCTGCCTCTCAGCCTTCTAAATGTATGCTCCACTGTCATTTTGCTGCTCCTTGGGAGATAAACAACTCATGTCTCCTTGCCAAATGACCAGTCAAAGCCAGGGAATCTGGGATTCCTGAATGAGTGGAACATCATAGCCATCTTGGGAGAAAAAAAATTCCCTTTCTCACTGAAGGCAGGAGGCCCAGCTTTGTTTTAGACTCTTTCAGTATTATTGCTGGTGAATCTTCCGGAGGGACCATCTAGGCTTTACATCAGAAGAAATAACCCTTTTGTTGGTGGGTAAGTGGCAACGTGTCACGTGGCCCATCTGTGACCCTCAGCTGATCAAATCCAGCAGAAATTGCCCTTGAGTTGCCAGGCTGTACGAGCTGGCACATTGCCTCCTCCTTTACAGCAGAATCTAGTTCCACCAGCACTGCGGTAGTTGGATTCTCACTTGAAGTCGTGACATTTGGTATGTTCCGTGAGGATATCTTTCCTTGTCCTGTGAAGGAAGGGACTTGTGGGGGTGATATGCTGCTGCCTAAGCTTTGGAAAAGGCTCCTCTTGTCCTGGACTTCCACAGCCAGGGTTGGTCTTCCTGGGCTTGCATGGTCACATCCCCTGGCTCCATCTTCCTTTTCTCAGCTGAGAAAGGACTGTAGCCAGACAGGCTACTTCAGGTGAAATTCCTTCTGAAGCAACCTTTAGGTTTTCTCCTCTAATACTCCTCCTTTCTCCCAGCACATATTGGTTCAGCAACAGGGCAGCTCACTCAGAACCATCTGGCTGTGCAACTGGAAATCTGGGTGCAGCGGTCTCTGGGATCAGCAGCTGCAGAAGGACAGTGTTCATTTGCAGCCATGTGATCTGATAATGGGAAGTTAGTGGTTTTTTTCAGAAGATAAATGAAGTTTTATATATCAGCAGATGAACTGGAAAAATCTGCTGGCTTAATCTCAAATTCTAGATTTCCTTACACTACTTGAAATTTCCATCTAAGTCCGAAAATACATTTTCTAATAGTATATAGGTATGATTCCAAAGTAGTTGCGGTCAGTGGGCTGCGTACCTTGGGGGAAAAAAAAATCAGTTTGCTGTAGTTTAAAGATGAGATGTACTGATTTAGAAACAAGAAATAAGAGGAAAACAACTCTGTGGTTATTCATGTATTAGGCTAACATTACTCACACACAAGAAAAACACTTTCAAGCCTTCAGTGTGCAAATTATACACTAAGTAAATCCAACATTTCCATAAAGCTCTTGTTCTTTCACTTGCTCTGTGATACACTTTACCTTGGTCTTAACTGCCATGCATTTCTACTCATTTTAATTACCTTTTCTTATGTTCATTTACAAATTTCAAAATTCAGAGATCCCCAGGCCATAGTTCTAAGAAGAAAGCACATTTTTGTATTGAATAATGTGGATAAGCATGAGGAGGTTAATGTGCATCTAGGACCTTCTGCAAAGTCTTGCCGTTCAGCTTTGTCCCCCGTGCTTGGCTGAGCTTTTGTAACACTGATGAATGAGTGCTTGGACAAACCAGGGGGCGGGGGGCCGCCGCCCTCTCAGGCCACATCATGGGCTGGGGGCCCGTCCCGCAGCGTTGGGTACACAGTTACGGGAAGAGGTGCGTGGCCCTGCCTACAGCCCGCAGTTGGCTTTGAAGGAGCCGGCAGAAGCTGCTGTGCGCTGGAGCACCTGGGCTGTGGGCGCTGTCCACAAGGGTTCGAGGGACAAGAGAAAGACTTGAAAACTCCTTGTTGGTAGTTTCTTGCCAGCTTTAGGCAAATGAGATGAACAAAATCTTCCTTCCTTTTCAAAGTAATGTGGGGAACTTCCCTGCTAGGTAAGGTAAGAGAGCTGCTGGTTTGCATCGTGTCCCAGCCAGAGCTGTGAGAAAGAACAGAACATTCTTTCTTTCACTGGCATGTATTAACCTCCCTCTGCAGGGATGGGACTCATGCGGTGGCGGTGGCGGGATGCTGCAGATTACCCAGGAGGGCATATATTGTGCAGGCATCAAGTTTCAGCAGTGCTGGATTTTGTTTGGGATTTTTTTTCCTGCAGTATAACAGCCATGTTAAATTGATTTGCGTGAGCCCTGGAAGCTGTTCAATGGGAAGAAGGCTAATTGTCTCTTCAGTCTGCTCTTCTTCCGTCCCTGCGTGCATCCAGGGAACCTCAGACCTCCCGGTAATCCCAGAAACACATTCACGCAGCAAGGTGTGGTTTGTGTTTGATGCACAAAATGGTGGTTCATTGTAATCTCCCTATATGTGTACTCAAGAGGCCAAACCTCATTTTTGTTTGGCTTGCCCTGAGTGCTATTGAATGGACTTATTGTGTGAAATAACCATGAGTGTCAATCTCTGGTATTTCACCTCAGAAATTAATTGTACTTTCTTGAGACAGTCTTCCTCAACTGTCAAAGCCGTAATACTGCTGAGCGGTCAGGCCTGGAGGGGCTTTGGGGAACGAGCTGCTCTGCATAGGTGCGACCGTGATGTCAGGCCCAGACAAACTGAACTAAACACACGTTGGAATTTGCTGTCAATGTTAAATGTCCTTTCAGGAAAATGACTTAGTTCTTGTCTTTGCCTTCAATTTTCCTTCACCTTTTTTTAATCCTATGTGGCAAATCTATATCTGTGTGGGTCGTTACCAGCTGCTAGAAACTCTTCCTCAGGAGGAGAAAGCAAACCCACCCGTCCCCAGCACAGTCTCTTACGTGCCATTAGAGTCAACCCAGATTTGATGCCCGTTGGTAGTAAGAGGTGCTGTATGACTCCTAAGTACTTGTGTTAACGCTGAGGGGGGACAGACATATGTTGGTGCTATATTTAGGATCGAAGGATGGCCGTCGTGAAGCTAACTTAACAAAGTTTAACTCATAAGAAATATTTAATGTTAACGGCCAGGTGTATGTTATTAAGTCTATGATAATTTATTAATTTGTTTGCTGTAGTGTTTTTAAACCAGGCATCCCAGCTAGGCAGCATTGCGTGTGCTGTGCTGAGTCACCTGTACTGGTAGGGGGAGGTCTGCTACATCTGTTCTCATTACTGCCTTGGATTTTATAGGAATAAGCACACTTTGGAAAAAATCACTTCAGACATTATACACAGAAATCATTCATTTCGTCATCCTGAAATGCTTCTAGAGAAGGTCTACATGTCTTTTGATTCACTACTCCGTCTTTACTTATCAGTGTCATTCCCTAAGACACCGTGTCAGTGTTTCTGTGAGAATGCCCTCTAATGCAGTGAAAGCATTAGCACCCACTAATCTCTTCTAAATTGCTTTTTACTGCTTTTGATTCCTGAAATGTGATAAAGTAAATAAAATTGCAGGCTTTGCTTGCTTCTCTGGTATTCCATGGATATTGTTATTATTTACTTTATTTAGAAAGAAATGAGGCCAGTACATTCACGCACATACAATTGAAAGTGTCAGCTCGAGTCCCTTGCTGTTGCAGGCTATATTATATCAAGCACCACCGTTAATGTAGCGACTCTGTTTTCAGACGGATAAGACACCTTGAACACTTTCTCCTTTTGCTCCTTGTCACTGCAGCACTGGCAGCATCAGTAGTGCATAAACCACATCTGAATCTTGGGCCTCCTGGGTGGTGTGGAGTGGGGGGGGTATGTGTCTTGCACCCGGCGTGGGTTGGGTTTCCTAGCTTCAGGTGCTTCGATTGGCTCCTCTGCAACCGAATTGTCATAACACGTGAGAAACTGCTGCTCATTTTAAGCCTCATGGCCACTCTATACCCTGCCTGTTTGTGCCATTGTAATTACAGATGTCATCCCAGTTGTCTGCCACACTCAGCATCTCCGTCCTCCTATTGTAAAAGACACGCTTCTGGATTCCTGTGGCAGCGCTTCTCTGCCCTGTTCTGGTTTGTGGATCTCTGTCTTGAATGTTGAAGACGTTATCACGTGCAATTTTTGGAAGAAAGCCCTTGTACAGTGGCATTAATACTTTTCTGTCTACTGAAAATGCCTTGATTGATTCTTCCTAACATTACATTTGTCTCTTTCATAGCTGAATCTTACAGACCAGACATTCTCCACCGTAATAATTTCTTATTGATGAGCCCTCAGCTTCTTGCAGGAGTTTTTGTGGTTAGCTCCTGAGTGCAGAATCACAGTATTTTTTTGTTCACGTGGGACTCATTTCACATTTCTGTTGTTCTTGTCACCAAAGAAATGCATTTCTTTTGGGGTAGTTATTGCAAACCTCCTTTGCGCTGGCAATGACACCCCACATCGCTGACTCTCATTAGCCCACTTGTTTATGCCACGGTTATTAAAGAAAATGCTAAACTAGATTTATTCTTGAAAAACTCAGGTCGCCGGAATCCCTGCTCTCTGACGTTCTTCCCCTCAGTACTTCTTGCTGCTGTTTTTCCTTCACCCAGCTGCCTACCCACCAGCTACTACTTTCACAATTGACAAACGGTTTCCACTGGAAATGCTTTGTTGAAGTGCAGGTCGATGAGACTGAATTTCTTTTGTCTTAGTCTAAAACATGGACTGTCTTACCATGTCAGCCTGGAGAACTCTTTGAACTTTAGCCCATTTTGCCTTTATGTCCGTGTTACTCATTAACCTTCCTTTCAAACTTTATTCTGAATTCTCCTATACTCCCGAGGTCAGACTTACAGGACTGGGTTATTCCTATTACTTTCCTATTCTTAATACAGACATTCCATAGGCTGTTCTCCAGTCAAATGACAGCACTTCTAACTGGATAGACTGTTATAAAAATGCTTGCTGCAGGACCATAGCAGACTATCAATTCTACGATGTATCGTTATTATGGAGCTATGAAAATGAAAGGTGAAGTTCTGTTTAGCTTTATTTTCTGAGAGGAACTTCTAATCACGATGAGATGAGAGTGCTCAGTTGTATGGGTGAGAAATCCTAGGCTGGTTTTTCATCTAGCTTTTAGTTTCTTTAATGTGTATGCATTGTTTTTCATTTCAGTGGCTGTTTACAAAAACAGATCTTCTTGGAATAAGAATGGAAACAAAATGAGTAATATATAGTGGTTTCCATTTAAAAAAAAAAAAAAAAAAAGGAAAAAAAAATCAACCATTGTCATTATATACGTGAAAGGGAAATGAGTTTGGTATCTCACTTCTCACCAGCTGAGTTGGTAATAGAAACTGAGAAGGGCTGAAAATAATGTTCTTAAAGGGCTGTTTTCATTTTGATAGGGCTGTCTTTTTCTTGCATTTGAAAAGTTCTTGAGCAGTCATCAACTATCTTGAACATGACCCGACATGGCAGTACATGTTATAATCTTTTATTAACATAGGGGGTATGATGATAAATTATGCCAGCTACGTACTCATTCACAAATTGTGGTCAGTCTTGTTTAATGACTTTGACAGGAAAGTCTTTTTCTTTTTTCTTCCTTTTTCTTCCTTTTTATTTTTCTTTTTTCTTTCTTTCCTCTTCCTTCCTTTTTTCTTCTTTTTTTCTTCTCTTTTTTCTTCTTTTTCTTTATTCTTTTTTCTTTTTTTTTCCCCTTTTCCTTTTCCCTCTTTAACTTCTTTGCTTGATGATAAACTTAATCTTAGAAAGACAGAACGCCATCCTCCAGATTGAGATTTGGACAATATTTGGATAAGACCTGCTCTTTTTTAAGAAAAAAAGCTCTGAACTATCTAGTAGACCCAAGTGATGGGGGGAGCACCAGTCTGTGTCATAGCACTACTACTGCGGTGTCCCCTAGTATTAGGTGGGGACCTGCTGGTCACGTACTGATGAGGGAAGGAGAGCGTGTAGTGTTGAGTCACTGGCAGTCCATCCGTGAAGGTGGCTGGTAGTAAGATGTCACCAGGGAAGTTGCTGCCAGATGGTCCAACTGTGGACCAAAGGATGTTCTTTGATTTCACTCCATCTTCCATTTTAGTTTCAGTTTGCTGGACATGGATTTCATGGACGATGGGGTCTGTTTAAGAGGCAGTCGGACTCATTTCAGCTGAACTGTGCGCATGAATATAGTAAGCAAAATTTGGCCCATTTTGGTTCATCTTCTTGTGCCTTATATAAGTGTTCTTGAGCCAGAGAATTTCCACATCTAAAAAAATGTCCAGATGAGCATTTTCTTGTGTTTCCTTTTTCAGAGCTTTGAAGACTGGGTGAGGGGTGGGAACCCCAATGAAATCCGAAGTATGGTTATCACCTGGATTGCACTGTCTGATCAGCTCTGGTATAATATGCATTTCTAAGAGAAACACATGGGCTTTGTGTAAAAACTCAGTGAAAAAATATGATTTATAATAACTTCTCAGCCCACAATTTTGCATTGATGGCAGATAACAAATAGTAAAAAAATGTTTCTTGGCTTTGTTGCTACCATATGATGCAGAGCTCATGCATGTATTTAATACATTGTTAAATAAAAGAGGCAGTTTGATAAATGGGTGACCCAGTATTGCAATCTCACACAGAACGGACAGCTGCACTGTCATTTCTCCATCAGTAATGCAGGGTTTACATTCGCGTCGGATGCTAATGTAAATGTCTTTACATTTTCCGTTTGCTTAGGTATAAAATGATTTGGGTAATGGTTTCTTTATTGCACTATGCCTTGTGGCTGCGCAACACAGATTTAATCTGGTACCTTACCTACCATTTTCTGTGGTAGGTAAGGAGATTGTATAGTGTAGAAAGCTGTAATTTAATAAAATTTTTGAGATCTTGAAAAGGTGTTTTGCCTTCCAGGGATTTCCAGCTCAGTTTAAATATTTGCATGGCTTTGCAGCTAAGTGTTGACAGGGACGTGTAGCTTCTCATCCATTGGGATATTGTACCTGAGGAAGAAAAGAATAAAAAACTATGTAAAACATTTTCTTAAATTATTTTTGAAAGATTTCTAAATCTCTTAAGGCAGCACCCAAATATTCATGCTTTTATTGCCCCTCAGAGGCAACCAGCCATTGCATGTCTCTTGGCTGGATCCCACACTTCATTTATAGATATTCCCAAGATATCTAGTAATAATAACCAAAATGGAGACAAATTGCCTGTAGACCTTGTAGCCTTTGTGTAGAACTTTAAAAGACTGTAAAGTGCAAGGAAGTGTTAGCATTAAGCATCCCAAAAATGTGCTGTACTGTTGCACTCTGGCAAGTGCCTAATGGCCCAGATAAGCTTCATATTGTGACGTTGGACTTCTCTTGCTTCTCTTAGGTCTGAAGAGCTGTCAATGAATTGCAGTTCCTTTTGGTACCATAATACATTTTTGCAAAAAGAAATCTTATAAGTGTAACTGAACTATGTTGCATGTAGTGACGAACTTACCCTTCTATACTAATCTTTCTCTGCAGATGTTTTTTCACGCTAGTTATAGGAAGGAAGGATTTTCTAAATGACCAAAGTGACATTGGAGCACAGATTTCATTCAGAATAAATTTGTAAGTCTGATTTTTTTTTCTTTTAAACAAATTCCAAGTCCACTTTCATAAAGCTCATGTGAGTTGGTTCCGTATCTGCTTAGCCTTTTAAGGGCAGTACGGTGAGTTGTCATTTTCCCCAAATTGCAGGTTTTTTGGTTGTGCATCAGCTGGTTGGCAGCTGAAACGTCTGTGTTTCTGACTTGTGACACCTCATGAGCCTGAATTCCCAGAGCTGCTAAGTTTGCAGTTCGTCGGTGCTTCAGTTCCTACGCTCCTTAGCTATAGAGTGCTCTAGCAGCACTGAGTTACTTGAAAGGAAACCCTGAAATTCTTGTTTGGTAGGAAACACAGATAATATAGATTTTTATTCCTTCAGGGAACAAATGTTCCCTAGCTATGTTCCAAAGGTTGGTATTGTTTGTGGAACAGAAACATGGGAATTCCTGCCTAGCTATGCTCTGAGGTCCCTTCGATGAGTTCTGGAAATCCCATGCTGAGCCTTTGGCTGCATTCAGAAAGGATCACAAGCAGGGAGCAGTTATTGCCAAGTTTTCTGCGGCAAGGAGGAGAATAATGTATTGATGAGTTAAATTTGAACTTTTGCTTCATTTTACCATTTGTGATCATTATTATTGCCTACACTAGAATAATTCTCACAGTTTGGCCTACGGCTACAACTATTCTGTTCCATCTGTTGCAGAGATGCAAATTTAAACTGCCTGAAAAATACCATCCCAACTCAATCCCTGTATTGCTACATCAAGGCAAAATTTGCCACTTCTCAGTATAAGAAAATTTACTTTGGAAAAAATGTTTTCTGTATCTGCTCATCTCGGGTGATTCCATGGCTCCTTCTCATAACACATCCATTCAGCGCTTCAGAAGAAACAATAGAGTGGCAGGTGGTGTGGTGCAGAGACGACTCCTGTGCCTGCTGATGCATCAGCTGTATCAAATAAACCTCCAGTGATTTTACTAATACGGTGGTACAAATGGTAGAAACTGCCTAAGGCCCGTTCTGTTCCTTTGGAGTAATGGTGGCATGGATGGGACCTTGCAACAGCAGAGCAACGGGGAAGTGATAGGCAGATCAGGTAGTAGCTGCTGCTTACTAAGTAAAGTAGCGAAAGACAGCAAGTGCCTTCTTTTGGAGTTTCCAGGTTGGTAACTGCAGTACTTCACGTCCTGTGGCTGGGTGACTAAAATGTTAGCATCAATTTGAGGGATGTTTTAGATCATACCCCATCAATGTTCTGCATAAAAGCTGAAGGGATCCATATCCTTTCACATCTATGTGCACTTCCTTCTTTCGCTGTCCTTACTAATAATTTCTCTAACTCCCCCGCCCTCCCTTTTTAAGCAACCTGTCACACCTCCATTGTTTCTTCTATCCCTTTCTGCTAAGGATATTGTATTCTCTTCCTACGGCTGTTAAAGTGATGCGCCTTAAATCTTCTTTACAATGTTGTTCTGCCTGTTGGAAAGCAAAGCATTGACTGTGGATATAATGCACTTTTGTTTGAAGTGGTAATTAAATAAGAAGCAGTATATTGGGAGGCAGCATTGCCAAGTGCCTAAGAAGAGAGTGAAAATTTTAATCTTTTCATGGTCTTCTGCCACCATTTGCTTAGGAAAGTAGAAAGCAGGGGATGGTTATCTACCATCGGGAAACAAGTTCCTGACAGTGTTGGTTTCCATCTAAGCTCCTGCTTGCAGCCCGTTACAAAAAGTACAAACCTCAAAAGCCTTTCTGACTTCAGTTCCCAGTGAAGCTCACATTCGATTATTTCTGTTTTCCAATTTCTTTGACAGCTCAGCATCAGTCCCGCTTCCACCTCACGCATTTTTAACATCCTCTTCAATAAGCAGAACAAGTATAGACATGGTTCTGTACTCCAGTTATCCAGAGGAGTGGGGGAAAGAAAAAACATGGAAATGCACAACAGCGTGCTCAGTGGGGTATTTGAACAAGACAGATAACTTTTCTTCAAATTTGGAGTGTTGCCCTAACTTTGAAACTCTTCGTTCTCTGGTCTGTTCTGACTAGCCCTGGGTCCTTTCCTTGCGTTTTTCTCTTCCCAGCCTACGTTCCCCTCCCTCCACAGCACTGCTGACTCTGCTCCCTCCCGTCTCTCCCTTGCCTGTGCTCTCAGAGTATCTTTGGCTCCATGCCTTACTCAGCCAGGATAGGGTCGTGGATACTGCATACTGTTCAAATGTGCGTGTCTGACGTGCAAAGCTTTAAAGTAAATGCTTTGTAGATAGAAACTGGGGGGGGATCACAAACCAGAGTCAAGAAAATTGCTGTGTTTTCTAAAGAGAGAAAACACATTGAAAACAAGCACTTCTTAATGACACATATGCCTGGTGAGTGAATCATATGCAGTGTTCTAAAAACTAGGATGTATCATAAAAATAATGTAAAATAGGGACCTCAAGATTATCTGTTTAACCCCCATCTCGTAGGCAGTTCAGCTGCACCTCAAATATTACTACCGATGTTTGTCTAACCTTTTCAAAGAGATTTCCATTATGGAAATCAAGCAATATTCCTAAGCACCATAATTATTTCACTGGTAGTTTCTTAGACCTCTGAAAATGGAGGACATTTTAATTCTTCCTCTTTGCAGCAGCACTTCATATACATGTTATATACATGTTAGTTGACATCTCAGTCGCTCATCCTCAGATGGAGCACCTCTCATTCTTTCAGTGTTTGCTCAAAGGGCCTCTACCCAGACATTGCTCATCCTTGTCTTCTCACCTCTAGATTTTAAGTGGTGTAGAGCTGGTGGTTTTTTTGAAATACAGAGTCCGTAACTGAACAAACTACTTTAAAGGAGGCTTTGTTAGCTCTTAGCTCTGTAGTGTTTGGGGGTTTTATTTTCTTCTCCCAGCAGTGTGACAGTTTGATTGATGTTTGATTTTTGAGCCATTTTAACCCCCCAAGTCCTCTTCTGTCTCCTAGTCAGTCATTTTGCATCCGGTATTTGTGCAGTTGATTGTTGTGACCTTCAGCTCACTGACAAGATCTGAAGTATCTTAGTGTTTGTCTTTACTGAGGCACATCCTATTTATTTCAGACCACTTTTTTATTTTCTTAGGATTGGTTGGGATTCTAATCCTGTTGTCGGGCAGTTTTTGCCCTTTGCAACTTTATGTGGTCTGCAAACGCAGCAAGTGTATTACATCATCCAAGGCGCTGATGAAATGGCTGTACACTACGAATCTCAGTAAGACAGCAAGCTGGTAATAGCTGTCCTTCGAATACAGGTTTTCAACTAGGAGCGTGGCTGTTTTTGGCTCACTACAAAAATGTTGCACGAGGTAGGTTAGGGCATCATTGGTAGGTGTTCTGGTAATGTCATAGGAGTTTGGATTGATGTAATGTGTGTTGACTTCTGCTGATCGCCTTGCTATCTTTGCTGGGTCTATAGATCAAGTCTGTTGCTCTCTAACCTTGCCAGCAATTGTAGGTAGGTGCACTGAAATCTGATTCTCTTTATTCTCCTTTTCCTGCTCTGCGTATCTGCCTCTTTCCAGTCTTTAAGTGTCTATTTGTCTTTCACAAGTTCTTCAAGATTTTTCCTGAAAACTTTTCTCGCCTACAAGGTGGTTGTTGTCATTGCTTATATCAGGCTGACACTTTTTATTTATGCTTCCTTGTAATTATTTGCTTGTAGGTGTCAGATAGTGTGCAAGAAAATGTCAAACTTTCAATTAATATACTATGTTTAATTACTCTTACTGCCCCCCTCTTATCTGGCAAAGCTGTTCTTTGATAGCTTTTGGAGGTGAAGGCTGTTGTTCTTTTCAGCTGTTTGCGATGTGCCTTTTCTGCTTTATTCTGGAGTCTTGGGGCCAGGTTCTGACCTAACCTCAGTGCCTTGGTATCTTTGGCTGTCAGGAGACATGATATTCAGTCAGAAGGAGCCAAGAGCATTTAAACTGTCTTAAGGTAAATCATCCTAACTGTGCCCCAGGCCACATTTAGGAGGTGAAGCCATCTTTGCTTTTTGCCCTTTAAGGCAAGCTCAGCAGATATCTGGCTCATCTGGGAAATGAGCTCACCGAGTTTACATGAAATATTTCGTTGACTTGACTTTTCTCTCCTTTGAATCTAGTACTTCTTTAAAGTGCTTTTATAAAGTTATCTTTATTCCCTTTTACCACACATTACAGGGTGAAAACCTTGCCCCACTGAAATCAGTATAAGCTTCAGTTAGGTCAGGAATTTCACCCTAGAATTTAAAGTATGGTTATATTGTGCAAGCCTTAAGTAATGTGCTTCATTTTGCTAACCCCCCTTTTTTTCTCTAACCCGTTTTCAGTCAAAACTGAATAGGGAATAAGGACAGCAGTGCATATAATCTTGATTTTTGTACAGACAAAACCAATGTTTCACCAAATTTTATGTTTTTAGAACAAGGCTAAGTTCTCTGGAATCTGTTTCATTACATGTTAAATAAATTTGGATAAAGAATGGATTTGTGTCTCAGTGAACAATCCCAGGAAATCTGAGTTGAATTGATGACCCTGACAGTGGCATTACCTTACCATGCTTTCACTTTTCCATCTGTAAAATGAGGATAATGATACTAGTATTTCTTTAAAGTCCTTGGAGATCTTTGGCTGAGAACTTTTGGCTATATTCTGTAAGTGACACTTCTTTACTTTCCAGAAGCCTTTTCAGGCTTCCATTAAAAAAATAAAAGCATTCAGCTATTTCTGCTGGCACTTAGAGACTTCAGTGTTGCTAGACCTGTGAGATCTTTTCCAAAAATGAGAGATGGGATCTTCCTTTTGCAGCCCTTCGTCTTCCTAAAAGTGTTTTGCCTCCCAGCAGAAACATCCACCAGTATTGATGCTTTCAGGGAATGAGCGCGACAGTTGTCTGAACTTCGAAAGTGAAGCTTATATAGCGCTCTCTTAATAGAGCGGTTGTTCTGGGGTCCCAGTAGAGCGATAAGTGCCTTTTAGAATATGTTTAAATTAATGAAGGGATTAAAGGATGTTGGCGCTTACAGTAGCAGAGAGCTGTTCTTAATGGCATAGAATACTGGTTCAGACAGGAACAGGTCTGACTACACCATCACATAAAAAAGGAGGAGAAATGAAACCAAGTTTTCTTGAAGATCAAAATTTCTGCATTTGTAGGAGAGGAAAATAAAGAAACTGAGAAACCTTATTATGCTGTGGCAGTTTCTTGATTATGAGAATGAAGATTTTCTAATTATCAGGAGAGTTTTGTTTGGGTTTTTTTGAATTAAGTGAGGATTTTAAATGAGGTTTCAGGAAAGCAGCTGTTACATAATATTTAACACTGAAACATCCTGAGGTTTTTGTGCAACTCCCCTGGCATGGAGTAAAGTAGGGATAAAGTACTTACATTTCTATCTTTCTTAAAATGACTTTTTCAACATGCTGAATGGTTCTGGAGTCTCAGGGGAACGGTCTAGGCCCGAATGATAGTGGAGTTGCATCAGAGGCTGCCATCCCCATGGAAATGGGAAGAAGCAGACAACTTCCATTAGAGGCCACCGTTGAGATCACAGCAGCGTGCGGAAGTACTGTTTGCATTCCAGAGAGTAATTGCACATTGCTAGAATGGGTCCCACTTTGCTGCATGGTAGAAATAGTCGATATTGGCTTGGCGGGGGAAGGAGAGAGAATCGCATACTGCAAGGGGAAAAGTTTTAGACACATATTTCTATTTCCTGGTACGTTCTCTGGGAGATACTTCCTTGTGGAGGACTAAAGTATCTATGCTTCAATTTGTAGCTTTATATGTTTTCCAAGTTTCGAATCTAAATTGCCATTCTGGTATTTTTTCTGATGCGCTTTTAAAGCCAAGGTTTTTCAAACTTCAGCTTCTTGATTTGGGAAACCATTCTACTGCCTATTAAATTTTACTTTGAAGTGTCTTTGTCCCATTGGTCTGATTTTTCTTAATTTCTTCCCGTTAGATATTTCTCTTTATTTTAACCCACAAAATTCCTAACTTCATATATTCAAATATTTGTAAATTTTATGTAAGCTGCTTTTGTGTCCTCTTCATTTTAGGTCTGCTGGGGCCTTTGGATAACTGCCCTGTGAATCCTTGTATTGTTTTCCCACATTAAGATGATTGGCACCAAATGCATAGTCCCAACACAATCTTTTCCTTTTACGTCTACATATGTCTTCCACTTCTGCCTCTGCCTGTGCAGCCTAATCTTTTATTTGGTAATTTGTTGCCAAAGCAGTTGGCAAATTTGTGTTTCATGAATAGAATCATAGAATGGTTTGGGCTGAAAGGGACCTTAAAGATGATCTGGTTCTAACTCCCCTGCTAGCCCAGGCTGCTCAGAGCCCCGTCCAGCCTGGCCTTGAACACTGCCAGGGAGGGGGCATCCCCGGCCTCTCTGGGCAGCTGTGCCAGAGCCTCACCCCCCTTTCACAGGTCATTTCTGAAAGTTTTTTTGCTCTGCTCTGGTGCCAAAATGCAAGTTGGCTAATATAAACTCTTAAGACACATTAGCACAGAGAAAAGATTGAAAAGTTTATTAGGTAGAGGAAAGCTTTTAGGTTAATGGTTGCGCATTCAAATGTGATTCCAAGGAAGGGAAGGTGAGAGGAGTATCTGGGTAATCTCTGCACCTGAGGAAAACCTGTGGTAGCCTGTGACTGCTTGTAAAGGAGCCCGGGGGCCACTGCCAGTTGGCATCTTTCAGCTCCTCTGTGTTGTGCTGGAAGGCTGGACCACCACGAAGCAGCTCCGAGGTGGGTAGCAGGGGGTGTAAAGGCTGATTTAAAACTGCAGCTGCATTTTGCTCCTTGTCTTTGTCAAGTATTCTGTGGTGAGAGCTAACGATCGCATCGCTGCCTCCCTGCGTGCGCCGCCTTAGGAAGGCGTGGGCCTCAGCTCAGGGGCATGCACCTCATGCAGCCCCTCGTGATCGCCCAGGCGCTGCTAGCCTTATTACAACTTATGTTCACTTCGCTCTTCTTGTAAAGGGTGAACAATCCTGCAGAATATGAGACGATAGAGAAATATGTCTGTTTTCTTAATTTCTATCTGATACATCTTGAAAAATGTAAGCAAATATATCTTCTTTTTATCTCTAGTTAAGATTGCGGCCTTCCTAAGTCCTGGTATGGCATTTGTCTTTTCTCTTAGGCATTCAGGATATTTTCCCAGTCTGCATTTCCTTAGCCTGTTCCTCATAGCATTTTCCAGTGAGATCATTAGTGAGATACATAAAGGGGACTTATAAGAAAGATGGAGAGAGACTTTTTACCAAGGCCCGTAGTGGCAGGATAAGGGGGAATGGTTTTAAATTGAAGGAGAGTAGATTTAGATTGGTCATAAGGAAGAAATGTTTTTTAGGGTGAGGGTGGTGAGGCATGGAACAGGTTGCCCAGAGAAGTTGTGGATGCCCCGTCATTGGAAGTGTTCAAGGTCGGGTTGGATGGGGCTTTGAGCAACCTGGTCTAGCAGAAGATATCTCTGCCTATCGCAGGGGGGCTGGACTAGATGATATTTAAAAGTCCCCTCCAACCCAAACCATTCTATGATTCAGTCCTGAAAATAATTTGACCTATTTGATGGGTACTTGGGTGTTGGAATTGACGACTGTTGTTTGTTCACTGGTGTAATGTTTAATGTCCTGCTCAAGATATCCTAATTCATTTTGACCTTCTTTTTCTCATCCCAGCAAGACCTGGGCTGAAACTTTTCTTTCTCAGTACTAATGCTCAGTACCAGCTGTACAGGTTCTTGTTGCCTCTTTTGTCCACCTAGGAGGACACTTACAGGAAAGTGCTTATTGCACCTTGGGTTCCTGTCATATGCTTCTGGTTCAGAGGAATGCTTTGTGCTGTGTTTGCTTAGCTAGAAGAAGAAAGCATTTCGATTTCAAACCATTGGAGAGAGTGTGTGTTCTGCAAACCAAACTTCTTTTTACCTTGCCGCATTACTCTCCTTGATGGCATATTGATTTACTTTACTCAGCCAAGTTGGGCCAGGCCCAGCTTTCTGCCCAATTATGTGTCTCAGCATCTTGCAGTTTCACCTCTTAAGCAGGACTCAGACTTGTTCCTCCGTGCTGGGATAAAGCTCTGTAACTGCAGGTTCTTCCTGTGCATTTCTTTTGGGCTCATGATGAGCAAACACGGTGCAGGTATACCCAGAGGCAAAAGCAGTGAGTTCCACCCCAGATGCTGAACACCACCTCAGCAGCGCGTGGGATTTCTGTTCCTACAGCAGCCTCCTGCTTTCCCATGCAGCGTCATGTAAATGAACGGGCCCAGATGGGTGCAGAGATGAGCCTGAAAGTTTGCTGTATAGGTGATGGAGTCCTCTTCCCTGCAGGGGCTGTGTTGAGGATGTGCAGGCTAAGGTAGCTTGAGCATAGAAGGTCTTTCCATCCATTACATTTCTTTCAGAAGGTTTCTTTCTTTTTTATGTAACAGCAGCATGTAGCTTGGTGTTCAGAGTTTGTGCTAATTGTCTACTCATGGACATTTAAGTCAAGGCAAATTTGGATTACTTCTTTAAGAAAAGCAGTTCAGTGTGGTCAAGTGTTATGGTGATGTTTGCTGAGGAGGTTAAGCTGGTCAGAGGATGTGGGGTTGGCTCCTAGGCTCACTGTTGCCAGAGGGCTTTAACCGTCTGGGTGGTGTCTGGGTGTCAGGTGAGCATAAGAATAAGTGAGACGGGTGATGTGGGAATGGAAGGAGATGGGTGCAGCACCCCCGTTTTCCCTGGCAGCTTTGAGATGGTAGCCTGTGTCTCCCGAGGTTTTAGCAGCGCTCTGCCCCTGGGAGAGGCAGACCTGCCTTGCTTCTGGCCACTTGCTTCCCATGTGTTGGCAGCTGACTGAGCCCCTTGAGCCAGCTCAGCTCACTAAACCTCCAGAAAATGAACTGTATATAAAAATGTGAGTTCCCCGACTGTCTCAGCAGATCAGCTCAGCACTAGAGCGAGTTCCAGGGAGCAGCGGGGTGTCCCTTAGGAGCAAGCCTCAGGCTGACTGCTGTCCCGGGAAACAACCACCTGTCCTAGCCCCTTCCCCTGGACTGCGGTTTGGTGCTTGACCGATGCCTTTAGACAGCCTCAAAACCTAGGAAAGAAATAATTCACTGATTTAGCTGCACCTCGATCTCTCCTAGCGTAGATGAAGCTCCAGTGAAGTATTACAAAAGCTGCTTTGACATTCATGCTTCCTTTTTGACAGAATAGTTACTGTATTTTTAAGTAACATCTTATAGTGTACATGGCTGTATAATTTACAAATTGCATATTGCTAGCCCAGAACACTAAATTTTGTATTCAGATACCGATGCTTTTTGTACTGCTTTGTTAGAGCATGAATTTTCAGTCTGAGAAATAGTGATGTTTTCACAATTTCTGTTGCTGGAGGTTGGTTATACGGGACTGTCCTCAGCAGAAGACAACACTGGAGTTCATACCAGCAATTCAGCTTTTATGCAGTAATAATTAAAAGAAAAAAGTTTGTATTTCTTTGCTGGCCAATTATCCCATTTTTTAAAGATTGGTCTTCACTGGAAGATAAAATGAAGAGAAATGCAAAAGGAAAATTAAGTCATTAATGTACTCTTTGCTTCTAGCTTTCACTTCATTTGATTGTAAATTGTTTGCAGTAAAATTGCAAATTAGTGGCTTGGATAAAGCTCTATAAATTCCTTCAATATTAGATTTAAATGAGGAGGAATTGGGCCTCTAACCTTCATGGAGTATAACTGTAGCTGGATGCGTTCCTAGGGGCTAATTATCCATTCCTCCATATCATTTGCTTGAACTCTCAATTGCTCACTGTTTAATGCACATTGGGTGGATGCTGGAAAATGCCTCAGAAGATGTGAGATGGCAACTTGGGCAGGGAGATCCTCTCACTACCAAAGACAGGTCTCAGGAGACACGCTGCATCCCACAGCGGGCTTCTGAGTGGGAGCGGCTCTCAAAACCTTGTTGATTTCCAAGAGTAGTGCAAAATTTATATCCTGAGCTGGCAGAAAGAGAGACAAGGGTTACACTGAAGGTACATTTTCTATGTTTTGTAAGAAGAGCAGATTGAAATAGCCTCCATCCAGGAGTGGAAAAACACCACATGAACTTCACGGTCAGCTGTCTCCATACCTCTTACCTTCATACAGGGGAAGCATCCTAAAATTGTAGGCGAGGTAAATTTTGGCTTAGTGTGAGGTATTGCTACTGTCACTTCATTTATTTTATGACTGAGATAATTTCTTCCTGTTTATCACACAGCTAAAAGAACAATTCTTCCATTCTTGGGCCTGTGAGCGAGCAGCATCTTTTGTCTCACCTGTATTGCTTTTGCCAAAAGCCAAAGTGATAGCAAGAATAATCTTTATAGGCAATATTCTGAATTTTTAGAGAACAGCCACGGAGAGAGAGGGAGTGAGAAAGAGAGATCCTTTTATAGAGGGTCTGTCGGGCACGTGGTGGCTGTGACCGGCCCGGAGGAAAGTGTCAGTGGCTGGAGGTGCCTCTGCCTGTGCCCGTTCTAGCTGGGGGTATGGGAAGAGGGTGCTTCTGTGATGCTGAAAATTTAAGCTCCAGTTTGTGTGCATAAATAACCAGATTCAGGTATTAATTAGAGAGCATAATTTGTTTGGAGAGTCAAAGATTAAAGGAACTCTTGTCTTCCTGTCAGAACAATTCTGTCTGCATTGTGCTGTCTGATAAATCAGATTGCATAATGGGGGTATTGTGTGGTTTTTCCAAGAGCAAATCAGAACATGCTGATATTAGACCCAGGCTTTTTTTGTTTTCTTTTTCTGGTGCACTCCTGATGTCTATGGAAGAGCTTCTGCTTCTTTTCCTGTCAGGTTTAACTGCCTTTGTACGCTACATGGTGGCTCCTGTTAGCTGTACGGGGTATTAGTCCAGTTGTAAGTGGGGAAGGCTTCTTTACCTCAGGCACTCAAGATACAATGCTAGTCACATGTACTGCTTTTTGGACTTTGAACCTCTGTTTAATTCTAACTTATTTTCCCTGGTGCAATGATCCTTCAGCCTGGACAGATAAGCAGCAACACTCATCTATTGTCAGCTTTGTTCAAGCCGTGGGGAAGTACAGTAGTTGCTGTTCTGTTTGTAAAACAAGAAAGAGCAAAATGCTTTAATAGAACGAACAAAAATAAAAACAAAACTGTGAGGCAAAGCCTATTTATCACTGGGTAAATGCAGCCATACAGACCGTTGAGTATGGTAGACGTAGAGCTTGGGCTGTGTATGGGTGGGAATGCGTTTGCAAGGAGAGGTCACCTGCAATTGTTAATGGTATCATTAAGCTGAAATGAAATGGGGAGATTAAAAATACGGGGCTTTGGGTTTGAGTTTTGTTGGTTTGTCATGGTGGTGTGAGGATTTTGTTTGTTTATTTACTGCTTTTTGTTCTGCGAAGACGAGGATGTCTTATCTGTGGCTTTGTTGCTTTGGACACAATTTGTATCTTTCTTAATAGTTGCTTATCCTTTTGAATTAAGTTATGTTGGTTTAACACTCTGCAGAAGCCAAGTCTCAGAGAAGTTCTGAATGTCCCTGGCTTTTTTCAATTCGATATATCGTGTCACTAGAACAGTTAAATTTCACCAGCGCTGGGGTAGTACAGCCAGTATGCAGTCACATCATACGCTGGCTCAGGAGCTTTTATTGCTTATGCTGTCACTGCGTATTAAGAATTAGTGAGCAATGCACACTAGATTGTTTTAGACGTGGTTTATACATTATTCCTAACATACCCTGACAGACCGTGCTATCCCAGCTGCGCTGTGTTGGTAGTACCGGAAGGAATATCAGCCGCTGCTGTTAAGTTTGGAATATAGGTTCATTTACAGTCTCAAGTTCTTACTTATACGTAGCTTTACGAAACGGGCATCTGTGGGGATGATGGCTTCTGTCCAGAGGTGACTCTGTCTAGACACTTGTCACCAAAAGTAATTTCCAAATTCTGTGTGGATTTAGAAAGCCATGTGTCATTCATGTTCGTAATGAGGAATATTTTCAAACTTGCTTTTACACACTAGATTTCCTAAGGAGCAAGAAAACTTATGATATTTAAAGAAAATAGTGTCTTTTGGCAGCAAGCAGTAGAGAGAACGCTTGATACGTATTGAATTAGGCAATGCTTGTTGTGAAATTGGTGGTAAACCAGTCTGTGCTTAGAGGGCCTGATCCCATTGCTGTTGGACCATGTGAGTCATTTGTAGACTGTGCATAGACAAGCATTAGGTCTTTAATGTTGAAGCAAATAAATTAATTTTTTTGAGTGCTCTGTATTTGCTGCTTATCTGTCTTATGCATATCTTATATCTATAGAGTGGTGTGAAAAAGACTCTAGCTCGCCAGCTTAGATCTTGGGATGAAGGGGGAGAAAAAAGCTGGCTATGACAGTTTTAAGCAGAAGTCCATGAATGGGGAAAGATGAGGAAGATAGAAAAATGTGAAAAATAGGGCCATGAATAGTAAAACATGAAAAGAAAAACATAGGGAACAGGACAAAGGAGGAAGTGAAACATAAGGAAACCGAAGTGCGAGTGTCAAAGAAAAGAGAAAATGAAGGAAGCAAATAGAGGAAAACAGAAAGATTATGTAGTTGGCAAGTCTTTTTTTAAATATGTAAAGCCAGAACTGTTTCAAGATGGGAACGTGTATGCATAGAAATGAATATGTAGTTTGAACCTTTTAAAATACAGGCTGTAGTCTTGAATTTTTCAACTCAAAATGCAGACCTGTGGGCTTAGTGGAGCCATGTCCCATGTAGTCACACTAAGAGATGGCCGCATGAGCGACACCTCACATGCAGGCGTGTTCCTCCATCTTACTGCTTCTCTGACCTGGGTTGTCCTTATCCTGCCATACGGCCAGCAGAGATAAATAGGGAGGTCTCAAGAGCTGGTTCTGCTGGGCAGTGACTGCCTGCCAGCAGGTGAGTCCAGACAGATGGGTTACCCGGCTTTGAAATGTCAAGATGTGTGTGCGACCGAAGGCTGGACCCAAGGAACCTCATGTCCTCTGTTGCTTGGGATGAAGTGGGGTATTTGAAGCGTGGCAGCAGTCAGCAGAACGGCACAGTTAGGATGGGTGCATGCCTAACGCATGTGCTAAGTGGGCAATAGAAACACAAACAGAAAAAAAAAAAAGAGGAACTTTTCCCCTGGGGACAACAACATAACATGTTTCTATAAAACTTGTTTATTTGTGAAAACGTGTATGCTAGTTAATTGAAACATTCCTTCCTGACAACTGAGAATTGACAGGAGGAACACCAAAGCAGACAAGTAGTAGCAAACTGTCTGAAGGCACATTTTTGGAGCCCTGTCTAGTCTGAAGGTTTTGAGTTCTTGCTTTCCAAACGATAATGTGAAAATTTAAAATCAGCAATGAAATATATCAGGAACATTAAAAGGAAATGACAGTTTGAAAAGGGGGGAATGTAGTACTCAGATCTTCTGTGTACCAGGGTAGAGGAAACATGTTTTCTATTGTTTGTGTATTTGCAAAGCTGTGGTATTATTAGAAATTCATTTCAAACTGAGGAGCTCAAAATAAATCTCCCATTTAGGAGCAGTTGTACTGCTCAGTTTACTACACTGAGTATTCACAGCTAACCAACCTGAATCCCTCTATCCCTTAGAAATAGTCAGCCCTCTCCAGGGTGTGAGCATTTTCCCACACTGTTAGGTTTGAATATTTAGAGAATGAACTTCAGTTGAAATGCAGCTCCTTTGGCAATGGAAACTGCCTTTGAAGTTTGGGATCTTCTACATTCCTTGTTTCCCGTTTTTAATTTAAAGAACAAAGCACTCAGATATCATACCGTGAGCCCCCTGTGAAACCTGCGTCTCAGACATCTGGCCAGCTGAGGTGAGGAGGTGGAGAGGAGGAGGAGATCGGGGGCATTCCGTTCATCTTGCCATCAGATAACCTGCCCTAGGTAAGAGAAGTTCACGCGAGTCAGAACTAACATGGTTGGTTGTGTCCTCAATTACAGGGCAGCTGGACTAAAGGCTTCATAAAGAAATCTTACCCCATGCTTTTTTGATGAGGGTGATGCAGCACCCCACAACAGCTGTTGTAGGACTTGCAATGATGATCTCTTGGGCAGAAAAAGCCCGAAATTCATTATACCTGCCTTTCTCTGAATTTCATAGGTCATTTCTGATCCAGCTCACAGAGACCTTCCATGTTTGTTTGCTGTCCGTAGACCATGACCTCTCCCAGCTTCCAGGCGACAAGATTCATGATCCTGCTTAAACTGTGAAGGTTCTTAGGATGTACCTGTTTTGCAGACATGGAGACACCCAGGCCAGATGAGGTTTGTGGCATTAAAAGCTTTTGTGTCTGAAAAAATAAGGAATTGGAATGAAAACTTGAAACTTATCCAATTGCATCAGGTCTAGAATATTATCTGCAATCTAGACTCAGGGTGGAAATAATTTTAGCAACATTGATGATAAATATCTCTCTCTGGGCTGAATGATGTCTTCTAGATGAGGGAAAGGCTGTGGATGTTATTTACCTGAACTTCAGTAAAGCCTTCGATGCTGTTCCCCACAGCATTCATGTGAAAAAACTGGTTGCCCGTGGCTTGGATGGGTGCAGAGTCTCCTGGATCAAAAACCGGGTGGACGGCTGGGCCCAGAGAGGGGTGGTGAACGGAGTCAAATCCGGTTGGTGGCCAGTCAGAAGGGGAGTTCCCCGGGGCCCAGGGCTGGGGCCACTCCTGTTTAACGTCTTTATTGAGCCCCTCCTGGCTGCCGACGTTTTGGTGACACCTAGTTTGCCAGGCCATCTATCTCGGAAGGGATCTTTATGGTAAAGCATCTGTTGTATTTATAAACCTGCATTGTGATGCTTGAAGAGGTGTTTGAAAAATTGTATATGACATTTTTAGATGAAGTTTGAAAAACCTGGTGTATATCATATAGATCATATACTTCATGTGTAATCATAAACGTAGTACATCTTCATAAAATACTAAAGATCGTCACACAGCATGTGTATCTTTGCACAATGTCAGGGATTAAGGTTATAGATAAAATGGCAGGAGAGGGAAAGAAAATAATATTCCCACTTTTATTACAGATATGCGTCACTATGTTTGGATGTTACCCTTTAAGAAATTAGCAGTTGTTTGGTCAGAGTGACTCAAGTAATTACGGGTAGT
The DNA here is from genome assembly GCA_000699545.1 of Podiceps cristatus. Taxonomy (NCBI): domain Eukaryota; kingdom Metazoa; phylum Chordata; class Aves; order Podicipediformes; family Podicipedidae; genus Podiceps; species Podiceps cristatus. The sequence continues at coordinate 35,609 of KL276707.1, forward strand.
TGTTTCTTTTTCCTTGTTAGAATCTGGTTCTTTTGCCTATCTAATTACAGCATTTTGTGATTTCTTTGTCCGAATGATTCAGGTGTTGACTTGTTGGTAGAAAATTTTGGCCAGACTGATAGTGAGAGATTTATCTTTCTTTTAAACTGGATTCCATAAGCTGATCAGAAAAACCTCCCCATATGCATGCTCAGAGAGCTGGAGGCATCCGCACTTCTTACTCTGACAAAAACTCTGCAGTGGTACCAGGCGGGTTCTGCTTTGCTGCTGCGCGGAGGGGAGCTGGTTGCTGATTACGAATCAGGAGCCCGGGGTGCTGTGGGAGGGGGTTGTGGAAGGTTGTGCCCGGACGAGCCGCGAGAGCTGTGCAGTAGCGGCAGAGCTGCGGGGCCAACCTGCTGGTCCTGGGGGCCTGATGTCCACAGAAAGGTCTTTTTGGGCTGACTCTGATTTGGTCCCGCATGCTCCGCTGGTGGCTGGAGCGCCTCGGGGTGCTCCCGGAGAGCTGCTCCAGATGCAGGTACACCCCGGAGGAAACCTGTTTGCGGGCTTCGGTCTGATCTACAGATTGGTGTAGACGCAGCTGTTACACGTCTGGTCTTACCTCTTGAGTAAGTAAATTCAGACTATAGGAACAGGCTCTTAGAGGAACTGGCAATACTACCTCTGACTTATTGTTAGCTAAGATCAAGGACCACCAAGAATAGTACCTTTTTCCCTTAAAAAAAATAAAAATCTTTTAACATTGTTGGCTTCAGATACAGGGGAAAATGAGGAAGCTCTTTCTGGAGCTAAAAGAAAAAAGGGAATTGGCATTAAAACAAGAGGGTGAGATGCCAGAAACACTAAGTGCAATTATCTCTCTTAGGATAGCTGCAGATATTTTGACATAGCCTATGATGAGTAAGCCACTAGATTCAAGAAGTGCCTGTATATTGAGAGCATAAAACAGTTACAGTCTTCTACTAGTGTATTCTTAAATGTTTTTATTAAAAAAATAAAAAAATCCCACTCCATCCACCCTAAAATCAAAATGTAATTACATGAAATGAAGACATTTCCTGAATAGCCTCAGTTGGAGCGTGTGCTGCCGAACTGAAGACTTCCAACGAAGTGAACCAGGTTAAGGTGAGTGCGTCAACATAAAGGGGGTAACAGAGACTGTAACGAAAATCTGCTTCGTTTCCTACAAGTGACGTGTTTACTACAGGCCCATATTTGAAATGCTGTCACTTTAATAAATTAACAAATTTCTGCTTATTGCGCTATGTTGTTCAGGTGTCTCATAAGCAACATTAACTCCCCAAACCTAAAGAGACGTTTCACAAAACAGAAGTCTTTAGAGTGCTAACACAATTAACTTTGTTGTTTGATTTTTAAAAAGTGATTTTTCAGTACTGTGTTGGGGGTTGTATTTAATGTGACAGTCTATTGTATCTTGACTTTGCAGCCAATACATTTTTTTTCCTAACCTAGATCTGGGATGAAAAATGCTGTAAGTGTGGTTTGCTTAACATGAACACGTTATTCTGCATTAATTTGAATATAAGATAGTGTTGGAACTGCACTATCAATCAACTGGAAAACTTCTGAATTCTGGTTAAGCACATTTTGCTCCTGGTCATGTTGGCTACTGAAAGTGTACTTAAATGCAGCTTGAGCTGATTTGGATTTGTTAGTCGTCATCTTCTGTCATTTCGCTCTTCTGCCCCCATTTGTATTCCTGCCCTCCGGCGCAATGTTACTCAGAAATCTCTCGTTCCCCTGCACTGTCAGGCCGCTGCTTTTGCTCTTTGAAAACATGTTGTTGCAATTTCTACAAATCATGGGAGAAAATTACATAATCTTAAAAGCTCTTGCTCTGTTCCCTGCATTTAAATACTCTTATTTTCACCCTTCGATTTCCATCCCCTCTCAGAGGTAGTTCAGCCCAGACTGAAGTACCTTCTGTCATCAGGGGGCCGCGCGCCCCGGCCTGCGTCCTCAGCAGAACAATGCGGTGTCCTGGCCATCTTTCACTGTCATTTTAGGAGAGGATTAGCTCTTAATTGTTCTTACGGAAATGCTGAGGCGATCATAGCATTTGTATGTCAGTGCTTGCTGCAATTTCTTTCCCTTAAGCACCAACTCAATGAACAGATTTTTACAATTTGTAGCTGCTCAGTCATTTTGTATGGCTTTTTAATCTCTAGAGGCCAGATGGAAGCGTGATCCTTCAGCATCACTTGTTTTGCATAATGTAGGGACTGGAACTACATTAGAATAGCACATAGTCAGAGATGCTTAAGTATATCAGTATTTCTTTTCCAGCCATGTATTTGCTAATGTTTGGTTTTCTTTAATGACAGTTTTTTACAGGGAAAACTGTCACGAACAAGTAAATGCTCTGCCCTGCCGGAAGAGCCTTCCATGGAGGAAAGGAATAATTTTGGTCAAGGAGATCTGAGAGAGAAACGGACACTGCAGGGGTAAGTTTCTGAGGCAGCCGATGACTTACCTTGGTTTCAGGGCACTGCTAAAACTGCTGTTGGACCGATCTGGAATGCTGCAGGGTTTGTTGGGTTTTATTTTAGAAGCTTCGTTTCAAGCTCTCCTACAATCCCAACTTTGATTTTAGTTTTATTTATGGATTTATTCTCTGCTGTCAGACTGCAATCAATTGATTGAAATCCATAAATAATAAACATCGTTTCAATTTAAGATGCAGTTAGAAGATGCTATCGGAAGAAGTTTTACGTACTTGAGCAGCTTTTTATAGCTAATTCCCCCCAGCGTCCAATCCTGACACGTTCGTAGCACTAGGAAGGTAATGGCTTTCCTGCATGTTTGTCGAAGCCCGTGTGACAAATCCTATAGGGCAAGTGAAGGGGAGGACACTCGTGCACCTGTTTGTGGAAGCGTGACAGAAAAAGGCCTGCGACGTATTTTAGCATCTCCTAGAAAGCTGATCAACTTGACCTACGTTAGCCTTTGTAAGATATATATTAAATTAACAAGAAATAGGAAAAAAAAAAAAAAAAGACGACATACTAACATGAAAAACACATTTTATTGCACTTAAGTTATAAGAAAATAAAATTTCTAAGTGAATCAAACCATAGACACAATCCCTTTAAAGGTTGTTTTCCTCCATCATGTCAGGTTGTTACATAACTAAAATTAACCAACTGGAATCTGATTGTTTTAAATCAGACTATAAATAAAACAAAACAAAAAAAAAAAAGGGGGGGAGGAAAAAAGATCGCCTAGGATACAGTGTTAAACCACTTTCACAGTTCAGCTTGAGTTGTGGCTCTTGGAGAATGAGGCAAACCATTTGACTCTTTCATTTCTCGTTTTGTTTGCATGTGACATCTTTACAAAAACGTAAGTTTTTGCTCTGTCAGTTCCTCCCAGCAATAACTGTAACAGTTGTTTTTTTTCTCAAATACTGTAAAACACTAAGACTGACCAGCAACTTTATTTTCATTTTTGTATTTTATAATATTTTTTAAAAATTTTGTCAGTTTTTTTTTTTAATGTATGTTCATTCCATTCACCACAGCCCTCACAAAGAAAAATTTCCCCACAGAACAGGCTGCAATAGCTTTGTTCTAAGGAATGTGTTTTAATTTTTGCCCAGAAAAAAGAAAATAAGCTTTGCACACACACTCAATTCTTTATTTGCAGGCAAACTTCACTCTTAATTGTCTGAAACTCTTCCACTCTCAGCCTCTTAGAGGCACAGTTGGCTCAAGTTTCAGTGGCAAAAAGTCTTTTTCTGTAACCAAACTAGAGCAAATTTGGAATTCAGTCTGGGACTAAAACGTCACAGCAGAAAAAAAAATAAAAAAAAATAATTTGCTTTTCTTTCTTTCATTTAGCAGCATAAATAAGTTTGGCCACTGGGAATACAGTACAGGGGTGGGACAACAATCCCGTAATTGAAGACCTACTTCTAGCACCAGCATTGCGAATTAAATCCATCAGAGGACTCTCAAAACCCAGGACAACTTGCCACCTCAGAGCGACTTATGTGTTGAAGAGTGTAGATGAAAGCAACAGTAAATAGATTAAACAGAGGCTAATACTGTGATTGACATTGGCAATGGTTGGCAAAAAAAAAAGAGGAATTAAAAAAAAAAAAAAAAAAAAAGAAAAAGCTCTGATAAAACTGTACAAAACAATTCACAGTAATATTTTTAGCTTTTCCACACCAGGAATGGACTCTCTTTGTTTCTGTTTGTTTTTTTCATTGCAGATGCTCTCTAGTTTTTTGAAAGTCAACCAGTGACTGCTGGCAGAGGGTGGAAGGGACCGCTGGGGGTTGTCCGGTCCAACCCCCTGCTCAGAGCGGGGCTAAGGAGCGCGTTGCTCCGAGGGGCTGCGGGGCCCAGGGGCGCGCGAGCAGGCTCACCGCTGCAGCTTTTGTCACCATCTTTGTGGTAAAATAACCTGTTAAGAACTGTAACAATTTTTGTTTGTTTACCTCCAAATTGCTCGAGGAGCAAGTGGAGGAAAATAAGGAAATAATTGCACCTGGTTTCATTTCAAAAGTCGTATTTTTGCAAAGCTGCCCCGGTTAAAAGTGTAGCCTTTTTATGTGACGAGACAGCAAATGCCGCTCTTGTCAGTTATAGTTTGTCATCTTTGTCTTCTCCTTCGTAGTCTGTAGGTCTTTAGGATCTGTTGCCCCAAGCCAACATCCTGCACCACCAAGGACAAGGGATTTTTTTTCCTTTTTTTTCTTTTTTCTTTTTTTTCAGGGGGAGGGAAAGGAGAACATCGTCTACATGTTTGGACAAATTCATCTTTCTGCCCTTCACTTCATATCCACGTCAAAGTCCAACACCAGCAGCTTTGTTTCCTCAGTCCCGTTGCGGCTCCCAACCGCACACACTAGCTTTGTGTTAGAAGCTCTGATCCGCCACACGACGCCTCCGCTTCCCCCGCTCTCCAATGTGACTAGATTTCGGATAAATTCACCCGTTTTCAAGTCCCAAAGTTTTACAGTCCCATCATCTGAGCTGGTAATTACAAAGTTCTTGTTGAACTGTAAACAGGTCACAGCACTCTGATGCTTGTTGGGACCTGTAACAGTAAACCAAAGCATTTTTATTTGTAATTAGAAAGCAACGTCAGACAGCACTGCACGCAAAATAACTAACTAGCCATTTGCATACAGCTTTTTCTACCTGGATGCGTGAGCTCGGTGTGTTTGTGCGTTAAAAGGGACAGAAGCCCTGCTGCGCTTTCAGAAAGTGGCTGCGGGTATAGAAAAATCCCTCCGTGTTTCCTTCTTTGCCACAGGGATCTCACTGTGTTGTGCGCAGGCAGCAGGGCAAGCGGGCACTTGGACACTGGTGAAAATGAACTCAGCCAGCCAGAATGAGGTGACTGAGGTAAGTCTTTGTCTGCAAGTCCCTTTGAAGTGTTGTTATGAAATTACTCCAACAGTAAATATTGACATATAAATATAGATTGTTAAAACAGCAGAGCTTGCTTTATAGTGAAATTTAATTTTCCGATCCAGGAAGCAATGCTGCATGTGATATATGGGAACGACAGAAGACCTTTTTTGTGGGGGCAACAAAACAATGTGCTTGTGTGCCCAATGCCTGAGCGGCAACTGTCAGAGCGGAAATGGAAATCTTTCTTCTTACTGAAATAAGGAAAACATCTTCCACTCATTTCTCTTGATTTATTGCAACAGACAGTGTACTTTGCCTCCTGATCCAATTAATCAGTAGGCTTTGAAACATCCAAGTGACCCCTAAATAAATATGTTGACTGACTGTTTTGAGATGTCATTTCCTACATATTTCTGTGGCTTATTAGGCTAATATACCCGTAGCAAATTGCTATCAGTCCAGACCATCTGCCTTTCATAATAGGCAAGTGATTTGAATAGACTAGATTAAATACATTTTGTTCTTCTAATTCAGAGGAAGATCATACAGCTGTCATCAGAAAAATATTTAAGTTGTAAGTGGTCCGTGCTTGTTTCTTTGTATGTAATTTTTAAAGTTTTTTATATAGAATCTGTAACGTAGAATACTGCTGTCAGCTTGATTTACATGAAGGTAGTTTAAGCTCACCTTGCAATGTCTGTAAACATTGTCCTGTTTTAATGTCCCAGATTTTGACTGTC
>KL276707.1:41769-53956 GCA_000699545.1 Podiceps cristatus
GTATATTGTCCTTGAGTTCCATTCCACTTGTGAGAGACTGGTGGCCTGTCAGCGTGTGAATGCAGTTGCCCGTCTCCACATCCCAAACTCGGATGGAAGTGTCGAGAGATCCACTCACCACATGGATGCCATCAAACTACAAGAAAGGTAAATCTATTACAAACAATTACATTAGGATCTGGCAATGCTCTGTATGAAGGCGGCTATTAAGCATTTAATTCACTAAATGCAACATTAGACACTATATATACTTGGAAGCTGCGCTGCAAAATACTAATTCAGCGTAAGCAGCGATGGCCACGTTCGGTATCAGAGCAGGTGGCTCACGGTCAGTGTAGTTTCCTGTTGTGGACATGGCCCACGAGGTACGTGGTTCAAGGAGAACGACCATGAACCATTGGGCTTTTAAATGTAATACAACTCTTAAACAAACAGAATCCCCACCGTGCTGCAGGGTGCAATAGTAAGAGAATGTGCTTTTTCTAAAAAAGCCATTAACAAGCCAGACCTGCTTTTCACTAGTCAGAGGGACTTCAGGCTGGAGAAGGGTAACAACATTAATCCACGATCATCTACACAGTAGCCAAAACATAGGAAAATGGAAGGGATGTAACTGAAAAGTGCTGAGTTTAGCCATTTTATAATGGTAATTGCGTGCAGTAAGGAACTTTAGCTTCCTAGTTGTTGTTGGGAAAGGTATACAGGCTGACATGGATGTCCAAATTCTCTGGTCTTAAACTAAATATAACCTAAAAATATGTAGAACATGAACATGGAAAGAAATAAGCTAAGAGATGAGACATTTTTGACCAAGAGGACTGAACAGGTAGAGAATACAAAGGCGGAAAGTAACTTGAGAGATAGTGACAATGACACGAGAGTCCAGAATTCTCAAAAAAAGGAAGGAAAAAGAGCAGTAGAATAAAACCAGTGGGCTTCAAGGAGGAATACTTCAATAAATAGAGACTTCCTTCCCATGAGGTTTTTATGTATCTATTCTCTGAGGGGAAGAAGAGTTCAGGAGAGTTGGCACTTTCTTAAAGACACAAACTATCCTCGTGTGAAGGAAAGATGGGAAGTGTAGTAAATTACCAAGACCCACTTGGCTAAAGCACAAGGAATTGTACAAAAAGTAGAAACTAGATCAATAGATGTGTTTAAAAGAGCACACTGGGACAAAATCTGAAAGGCAGGGCACAAAACAAGATGAAACTAGCAAGAGCCGTTAAGGATGATAAAACACTGTTCTGTAAAACAAAAACAAGACAAAGGCCAAAATAAAAAAAGCTCATTTAGGCTCAGTGGGAAGGAAACACCAAGGGAGACCAGCTTTTTTTTTTTTTTTTGCTTCAGTCCTCAGCCATCTGAGTGTAGGCTCACAGCACTAACACCACTGACAGCTGAGTACAGGCTTCCGCTAGAATGGGGAAAAAACCACATAGGCAAGTTGTTTTAAGGCAATCCCCGAGACATCTGCTGCTATCTTTGAGAGCCCATGGAAGACAGACAAGGTTTCAGATGGCAAATGCAATTCCTTGAAGGAGATGATGATGGGAGATGGGGAATTATGGATCGGTCAGTCTGTAACTTCAATTTCCAGAAGGAACAAACAAATAATCAATCTGGCTGTAAGCCCTTAGCAATGCAGTAAGTAGCAGCAAACAGAGCTGTGGGAAAATGATCTTAACAAATGAATTTTTTTCTGTGACAGAGTAAAAAGCCTGTGAAGCAGCAGGTGTCTTGGTTGTATTTGCATAAAGGGAAGCAAGTCTGCCACAGGGATACTGTCCTGTCCAGGACTTTGTTCACAGCATAACTAGAGGTAGCAGAGGGAGGGGGTGGGGTGTCTGGGACTTAGTATTTCCATTAGGATTTGGGTGACATTTGAAATGGTCAAACTGACCCAAAGCGAAGAGTGTGAAAGTCAAGTGTGAAGGTCTGATCTTGGCAGGGAATGAATGCAGGTTCAGCTGCAGCCTGGGAGAATGATGGCTGGGCCGGAGCTACAGCCCGGCCCACCTGGCCCTGGGGCTGACAGGTGTCTAGTAATGGTGGACAACAAACCCAGTTAAGGGAACTCAACTACCTGAGGCTGCTTCTTTTTATAAAACCTGCAGGAAGCTGACATCTTAGATACCTGCAGCCACAGTCACAGGGCACCTAGGTTCAAAAGAATGTAGAGCGCGACTGGCACAGGAGGACGGTGCCCTGCTGCGCATGGTGCGTTCCTGGCGAAAATACAGTAAAACAAGACACTCTAGTAGCTGAAATGGGGGCTTCTATATAAGGCACGTAAAATAACTTTTCGCTTCTAGTAAGCACTGGTAAGACGTTGACTGGAATTTTGCATCCTGTTTCGGGCACCCTGCTTTCAGAAGAGGATCTGAACAAATCTGAGTTCAGATAAAAGGGAGGGGAGCGCTAAGCAGCCCAGCAGACTTGTTGGGTGGAAACACTACAGAATGTTTTTCTTTCCTACACAGAACTAAACCAGATTGATGCGACACTTTTTGAATTCTCCCCGCCTCTCCTGCAAATCAGTCGTACTCCATGCATGTAAGCTTTAAGGATGGACATAAAGACAAAACTTGGCGCTGATACCGCCACAGTCAAAGAGACGTTTGGATGGGTGGTTGAGCTGTTACCCACAGACCCTGCGGAGCTGTAGATGACTTCAAAGGCGGCTGAGAAAATGCAACATGGTCCGTAGCCTTCGACTGCTGCTTGAGGCTCTGTGTAAGGGACTCTGCAAGTGGGGAAGCGCTGAGGTACGCAGAACCTGCCGCAGCGGGGAGGGGGAGGACAGGCTGGTTCTTCAGCCCGGTTATTCTGTTGATGGGAGTTCTGCCTTTTCACGGGATTTCCTGCAAAGGGCAGGAGCTCCCCATGCAATTGTAAAGACTCTTTCTGTCCTAGAACTGTAACCACTGTAGCCTCTTGCCCCCCAGAAATTTGTTTTAGAATACCAAGTTCCATTTACAGGGTGTCAACAGCATCAGTGTGTGTAACATAAACCCAATTATTTGATCCATTATTACTACAGTATCAGAGCGAGACATGAATATTCATAAGCTGAAACAAGAGCCCCTGGTGAGGATAAGGCAGAATAACACACACTGTTCCCAAACTGCCCTAGATGAAATACAATCTTTCTTTGGAATATTTTTGAGATAGGCAGGTAGTACAGCGTTTTTAACTTGTTTGCTGCTTGTCTACAGAATCCTCCTCAGCATATGAATTATTTAAGAGAAGGGCTGGAGCTTTCTGGTACATCATACTACCTATTTTGGGAAAGGAAACCAATTAGGTGTTTTGTTCATATGTAATCTATTATGGCGAGAGATACCTTATGATGACAAGATTTATGAAAAATGTCTCTAGCACTAAAGCTTCGCTCTCTAAGCCACAAGCCAGAGCAGTTACATGCCGAATGCAGTTTCCCAATTTTGCACTGTCTTTGTTAATTTCTTGTCAAGTCCTGCCAGATTGGGGTGAGAACAGGCACAAGCATGAAATCAATTTCTTTCGCCTTTCAGCGCCTGGAAGTGATGCTTTGACTCTATGAATGAACAAGAGGATCTCTCGGGTTAGTAAAGGTAAGAGTTGCCTACGTGAGGTCTGTGTGTAGCTTCGCCCGCAGAGTTCTGAGGAGCAGTCGGGTGACTGGCGGGCAACAGGGCCAGCCCCAGAGCGGCACCTGAGAACCTGCACCTACAGTAACAGGTCTCTGTTGGCCAAGTCTCACAGTTGTACATCCGGCCTCTATGCTCAGAGAAGAGGAAGTAGAAAGCTGGGGATTTACATCGGGGCATTAAGATTTTAGGGTCAGCCTTACTGTGAATTACAGTTTGGAACTGGAAGATGGGACTGCAAAATAAGGATAAACAGTTCCGCGTAATTCAGAACATTAACCCAGAGAGGGTTTTTTTTAGCGGATTTTCAATTACTATATCATGTGATTTGTTTAAAATAGTAACATTAGGATTTCTTTGGAGAAACCAAGACCATAGTTCCAAAAAAAATACATGCAAGATTTTAAATAAAAAAACCAACCAAACAGCCCAGAAAACTACTTACCTTGCTGGTATAGATTTGGGCTTTACTGTACTGGGTGCTTTAAAAAAATGAAGCTCCTCCAAAAAAATCTCAGTCTCTAAATTAAGACAACATGTAACTAGTGTAACAAAATGAAAAAGGAACTAACAGATGCCTCTACATTCTTGTGGCCTGTATAATTTTGGAGTAGGTACCCACAATTTAATAAACAAGGTGAAATAAACCAACTTTAAATGCTATAAGGAAGCTAAAGCAGCCGATGAAAATCACATACCTGTAACGAGTAGACTCGGTTAGTATGCCCTTGCAGCGTGTGCAGACAGGTCTCTGTCTCCGGATCCCACACTTTGACCATAAAATCATATGCACCACTTACAACCCTTCTGCCATCATACTGAACGCACCGAACTGCCGCTACGTGGCCCATCAGAACGTGTAAACACTGGCCCGTCTCTATGTCCCAAACTCTCAGTGTTGCATCTCGAGACCCACTGACCACTCTGGGGGAACAAGAAAACCCCTCCTGTACTTAGCATTGGACATACATAAAAATATTAACACAATTAGACTTGGGTATAGATCAGTTATGAGTATCATCTGGCTCATGCTGTGAGCATTCTGTTTTCATGACTGAGTTAACTAATTATAATAATCAAACATGATCTTTAGAAGTTTTACTGTTAGTAAAGTAACAGTTACTCGGCTTGATTTTTTTCAGTTTATACTCTTTAAAGCTCCTTTAGGCAAGAATAGAAATGAGAAGGAATTGATAGTAACAGGCTTGATAAAGAAAAATCTTGTCATTCTTGAAAAAAAGAGAAATGCAACCAACAGGCACTCTGTCCAGCCCCATACCACAGCCAACTCAAAGAGCTTTGCCGATGTTCGCTGAATCAAGACCCTGTTTACTATTGTAACAATTATGACATAATCAGTTAAAAATTTAGTAATATACTGCAGTGATGATACTTCAAAAGTCATTCTGTAAAATGAGTAAAAGTTTACAGCATTGAGAGAAGGGAGAAGGTATTCAGAGTGTGGGAGACTGGATCACAGCACGACAAAGAATTAGTTTTGAAATAACCTAGAATGTGACTTTTTAAAGTACATGAGTCAATTTTCTGTTCTTTAATTAGTACTCTTATGCTCTTGCTGCTATTAATCATCTCCTCCCTGTGCTGATTTACGTAGCTAAGCTCAGTGTGAATGCTTCGCCTGGCTTGTGTTTCACTCCCTGTTGGATGAGGTACCCGAGTTTAACAGGCATCTGCTGCGCGCTACAAGCGAAGGCGGGGGAAGCTTTGGCCAAAGCCTTACCTTTTCTCATGGAGATGCATGCAGCGCACGGTGGAGGTGTGTCCGTACAAGGTGTGTATGCATTCTCCTGTCTCCGCGTTCCAGACTTTCAGTGTTCGGTCTGTAGATCCACTGATGATGATATTGTCCCTCATCTGTGATGACCAGACTCCGCCCGTGTGCCCAACCAGTGTTCTCAAACACTGAAAAGAAATATTTTCCTTAGTTACCCTTTTGACAGGAACTGAATGGAAACTTAAGTAACCCCGGAGGGAGCAGCTGTGTCTCACAGCAAGAGCCCAAAGACCCCTGGAGACCGCTTAGTGACCAAACTAAAAAATCCCACCTTCCGGAAAACATGCATCAAATTTCTCTCTCCATTGTCAGTACTTGTGACTACAAGGAATTCTCCCTATAATCTTCCCCTTGATAAACTAAAGTGTCTTTCCAGATTTCTCAATACAGGGCATGTTTTGCAGCCTTGAGTCACTTTCCTGGCATTCTTCTGAGTCACTGCAGGTTTTCCAATAGCTTTCTGAAGCGTAAGTGTTAGAACTGGAGAGAGCATTCATGTAGTAGTTTTACCACCAATCTATAAACCATATACTCTTATTTTTCTTTTTGTATATCCAAGCAACATCCTGTTCTGTAAGCCATAGCTACAGCATCGATAGTGCAAAATCACGTTTCAGACCTTTTTCAGACTTCGCTGTTGCCCAGGAGAGAATCCCACACTACACCAACACAGCCTACCTCTCCTCTTTCATCCCAAACGTACGACGTGGTTTCTCACCAGGCAGAGACAGTGTTTGCTCACACCTACTTCTATGAAACCCCCGTCACTCTGGAACAATGACTCGTCTCCGTCTCTCAGCCTTACTCCTTACAAGTAACGACTCGATGTGCTTTCTCACCAGGCAGCAGTAAGTGCTAATTAGCACAGACAAGAAGAGATCCTGGTAAGACCCCTCTAGAAAGATGCTCCATGAAGATTCTGCATTTACGTTAACAACACGATCTCTCTAATTACCTATCTATTAATGTTACTTTCTAACCATTTAAATATGTACCATGTTGATTTTTGCATCGCTCTGTTTTCCTCAGTCGTGTCGCGGGGGTGCAGTCTCGCAGTGCACATAGCCATCTATTTCTGCACTATTATTTTTATCAGTCAAACTTGCAACTGCACAAGAAAAGAGGTCAAGGCAGTCCGATGCTCTCTTTTTCTGTAATCTAATGCTACGTGGCATTAATTGCCGTGGCCTTCCTTTAACTGTCAGTTGACTCCTCTTGACGTAGTCCACTATTTCTTAGCTGAGATAAGGTATCCTATATACCCAGACTTTCACTTTACTCCATTTAAACATTGACCCGTTTGAGCTTGCTGGCCATCCTTTGGTGGTTCTCCTTGTGCTCATACCTTTTCAAAAAACCACTGATTTTACCCCTGAGGTTACTTTAGAAAAAGAAAAACCATCAAATACAGATTGTCTGGATCAACTGTAACAGGAAAAACGGTAACTTTGGTAGTCGTCGTTTAACATCCTTGGGAGTTTCTGCTGAAGTCTTCTATTATCAGTGCACGCTGTATTTCCATCACATGCATTTTCTCCCAAAATAAATATTTTTTCCGCATCAGTGATGATGATAGTATACTAATTTCTGTTGTTAATATCCTGTTCTTTCTAACATCCTTGCAAATGCCTTGCTTTTTTTGCTGTACATAGATTTCCTGTTCTTTAACACTTTTTACCAGTCTTCTGCAATTGCTGGCTCCTAGCTTAATTCACTGCTATCAAATCCATCTTTTTCAGTTCATAGCTGTTACTCACTTTTACAGTTCCCATCTTTTTTAAATTTCAATCGATTTGCTCATATTTTAAGAAATCATCCTTCTAAAGCAGTAAGAACACAGACTCCTTATTTTGGGCTGTACATCTGTCAAGGGAATTATTTAGTCATGTTCATTTGCACAAACCAACCTTTAGGGTTTTTTAATTTTATTAATTCTTCAGCATCAGTAAGCAAGAGGGCTGATACAGCACTCTTCTATCCTTCGTATACAATTTCTAGTTCTCTTAAAGGTTTGGGGTAAATAGTCACACTAGCATTTGTAATTACTTGCAAAAAATTACTGCACAGGAATTGTTAAGTCAAGTCGTGCTCCTATGATCAATTTTATATATTTAAAGGAACATTTCATTTTTGAGAGGGTGGTATGTACAAAGGAAGTATTTTTCATTTTGAGTCTAAGCTGCCCTTTGCAATTAAAAAATGTAAATTTCAAGATGGGTTCCTTCATTAGGCAGTTTGCTGTAGGGAAGCCAACAGAGGCAGGGCGAGGCTGCCTAGTGCTTTTCATTTTATTCTTCCCCACAGTACTATTTACTGTCCTGTCACGGATCCTCCTAAGCATGCAAAGACAAATGCTTAATTCATTCAACTTCGACATTATGAAGTGGATGCCTTTTACAGCTTAAACATGTGATCCTCAAGCGCTGTCCTGTTGTTCATGTAACTGTATCATTAAACCAAAGCAAAGTACACACACACAACCAGTCCAGAAGGAAAAAGGACCGTTTCCTGGAGGCCTTTTCTCTAGAAGGATATAAAGCTCCTGGAGAGTGTCCGGAGGAGGCCAGGAAGTTGGTGGTTTAGAGGGGCAGCCGTATGAGGAGCAGTGGAAGTCACTCGGGCTGTTCAGCCTGGAGAAGAGGAGACTGAGGGGAGACCTCACCGTGGTCAGCAGCTTCCTCACCAGGGAGAGGAGGAGCAGGCGCTGATCTCTTCTCTCTGGCAACCAATGACGGGACCCGGGGGAACGGCAGGAAGATGCGCCAGGGGGGTTTCAGCTGGGTATTGGGAAGGGGTGCTTCACCCCGAGGGTGGTGGAGTGCTGAACAGGCTCCCCAGGGATGCAGTCACGGCGCCAAGCCCGACAATATTCCAGGAGGATTTGGACAAGGCCCTCAGACATGTAGTGTGGATCTTGGGGTTGTCCGGTGCAGGGACAGGGGTTGGACTCAATGGTCCTTGTGGGTCCCTTCCCACTCAGGACATTCTGTGATTCTATATCCGCAGAGCATGGTCAGTCACCTTAAACAAACCGTCTGGGTGCCGAGTAGCTGTGATGTTCTAACATGAGTGAAATGTTTAGTACTGTCTTTTTGATTGCACATATTGTTTTGCTTCTCTAAGCCAAAATTAAATTATTGAAGCTTATTAAATTCCTGCCTGAGCTGGATCTAATTTAATAGGAAATATTTAAACCTAAAGCAAGTTACCTTTTTTTTTTTTCCCCTTTTGGTGGGTCAGCAATATAGTAGCTTAGAAAGAAAAACAAACTCTGTATTTAAAATCAGAGCCAGTAAACTGAACACCCCATTTCAATAACTTGAACACAAAGAATGACAGAAAAGTGAGAAAGGGAGATCCAGAGGGGTAAAAGTAGGCTAAATTAAGCTCTAAGGAAGATAAAGTAACATGTCCGTCCAAATTCTTTAGAATCCATGTCACAAACGACTCCACCAGAATAGCAGAATTGCCAAGAGAACAAGGATATCTGCCAGGGGTAACATGAGCAGCATTGCAATTTCACATCAAGGTGACTTTTCTGAACTAGGCGAGTTTCTGCATAGCAAACGATGACCCAAATGTTTACCGGAACTTTTTCCAATTCGCGCACCAGACGGCCCTGAAGCCCGCGCTGCAGCGTGCTCTGATGCCACGGGAGCACTTTTGACACACCAGTAGCTCATTTCCTAAGAAATTCAGCAAAATACCCGACTGACTTACCTTGCCTGTAACCGCGGACCACACTTTAAGGGTGTTGTCATCAGAGCCGCTCACTATTCGGTTCCCGCAGAACTGAAGGCAAGTGATCACGTGGTCGTCGTGGCCTTTGAGCACCTGACGATAAAGAACGTAAAAACGTACAGTCAGAATTTAACACAGGAGATCAGAGAGAAGCAGGAAAAGCAAAGTGCTCTTCTGATTCATAAATTATAAAATGCTAGAGTTGCTTCAATAATAATAAGGCCCCTTAATCCCGTGTGTCAAGTCTAATTTACCGCCAGCTGGGACCAAAGGAGGTGTTTTCCTTCTCCCACGGAGCGCCGCTGCCTCGCTTAGCAAGCACACTGCAGTTATTGTTGAGCCGTCTCAAAGCACCAAGAGAAATCAGAGCCCCAGTAAAGAGGAGGCTAAATTAGTAACTGGACGTTGCTCAATTCCTCTGCAGTTATTCCATCTCTTTGGTTTTTAGCTGAGGTGTTTTTTTCTCAGACCTTTAAAAGTTGTTTCAGTCTTAAACAAAAAGGACGGGGTTGTATTATTTGCTGCATATTTGCACTTTGGAGGTCAAGGCTGACTACACCTACTTTTTCTCCCTTGCCAGCCAAGCAAGCACTGTATCTATTAAATACCAGGCAGCACTAAAGTCAAAAAACTATAAAACTGTAACTCAATTAAATACAAACAGAAGCAATAGTTTCGTGTGCTGGAAATGTGGATTGGAATGTTGCTTTATAGAAGGGGGATTTTCAGTGCCCGATTTGGGAAAAACTGCAATTCAGTATATTTTACTGTAATACAGAGAAAAAATCCTTATCAAAATACAGAGGATGAGGAGTTTTAAGATATCTGAACACTTTTCAAGATGTTCATCGAAATGAAATGGGCATTCGGATAATGCCTGAGGCTGTAATTTTAACAATAATTCCAAGATAACTCGATGAGGCGTATCAAGGCAAGAAATACAGAGCTGTTGCCAGAGACATGCATAAGTCACGGCCAAATAAACAGCAGGACAGAGCCATAGGTTTTCCACAGGATTTTTTTTGTTCTTATTTTTATTACTTTGTTGTAAAGTAATCAAGGAAACAGGCAAATTGCCTTAAAACCTTAAAAGGCTATGAATATGGTTTCTCCTCATGTTTCTGACTGCTTGTTCAATACCAGGTTTTATTAGACAGTTGCTATTTCATTTTACAAGAGGTTTGAAGTATTGCTTCCTATCTTCATACTGGAAAAGATGTGATCATAACCTATCAATGCCACTAAAGAATTTTAATGTTATTAAAAAAAAAATCTTAACACAGAATGAAGTTAGTTATTGTCTTGTGCTGCTCAATTTAGAAGAATATGTATAAAAATAAAGCATGACATGATCACAGAATAGTTGTGGAGTATTTTTCTGTTGTGACATGCCCCAGCTCTACAACTACATACATACACGTATGTATTTACATCATATGTGTGTGTGTGTGTGTGTGTATGTTTAAAATTAAATGTGTTTCCAATCAAGTTTCTGAGATTATCTGCCTCAAAGAGCCTGGCATATTTATAGGAATTCACAGAATTATACATCAATTTTTAGAACAACAGTAAAAGAATTCTGCTGTTTGAAGAATCACATTTTGATTTGCTAATATGGTGCTCAGAAATTAATTTAAACCCAGGGTAAAATACAAATTACTTTTTTCTGTAACAATCATTGCTTTTTATGCATGGATAGTCTGGCTTGTCCGAAGGAAAGAAATAAGCTATGAGTTGATCCCGCTTTGTTCATGGCACCGCTCAGAAACTCACCTTGGGCGATTTAAGTTCTCCTCGCCGCCAGTTGGTATCAATCCTGTGTTGTCTGATGTAGGCGCTTTTCCACGGGCTGTGTATAAAGCCTGGTTTTATTACTTTCCTCCTCTTAATATGTAATGGTTCATCAATCCCTAAAACAGATTTTGAGAAAAGGAGGGAGGGTGAGAGATGAGGCCACCCCAAATAAAACCGCTTCTCTCCCTCCCAAACCTTTACGGTGACCTCTGATGTAAAACACCCCACCGACGATGCCGGTATCCAGACTGTGTCCGCAACACCGCCCTGCTCCCAGCTCGTTGTACTACGCCTTTCCTTGTCGCTTAAGCATAATCATTACTGTCATCATGGCAGAAAATGCTCTAGTTCATCATCATTCCTTGCTGGCAACCTACTAGCTTGATTTTAGATCTCCCTTCCGAGGCAACGCAGCAGAATATTGCCTTTTCAAATGGACATTGTCCGGCAAACTCCAGAATCACTCGTACGCTCGGCCGGAACCCTTCAAGAAGTAAAACTCCCTGTCGTGGGCCTCCTCTCTGGTCACCCATCTGCATTACCTTTAAGTTCACTGTGACTCTTCAGATTAGTGAGCTTTTAATCCTGTTCTTGATTGGAAAGGCTGCGAGCCTTTGGCGTTGTCCTCTCCAGGCTGGAATTTAAGTATAGCTATGCCCTGTCTGAGTCGACAGTTAAGCGGTTGTGCTTTGCTTTAGCCTTGCTACTACACATGATGGAGCATTTTCTTTACGATTCTCTCAGCCGTCTCCCTGTTCCACGCAGCTCCTCTCTCCATCGCATCTCATTACCGGCAAGAGTCTTGGCTCTTGCCAGTACGCAGCTTTCACGCTGCTGTTTTAGCCCCTGCTCCGGTGTCTCCGCCTGCAAGTCGTGCATTAACCGCTCCTTCGCACCTCCCTAAGCCTAACCAGTCTGTCTACAATACCAGTTGGTTTGTCTGTGCTGCCATGCCTGGCCATATTTACTTTTACTTCTAAGCTCACAAATGGAGGCTCATTCCCCTCTCAACCTTCTCCTTTTTTCTCATTCTCTCCTCTTAATGCATTTTTGCTGAAATTTGTAAGAGACTCTTGAGAAGATGTAAGAGGTTAGAGACATGGTTTCCATTGCAAAAGAAAAGCACTTCATTCAGATGCCCTTACAGATAGCCAGCTACATTCACGTGCTCATGTTTTTCAAAGCCTTTGCATCACCCTCTCCCAAGGTCCGTGGATATTACTGC
>KL276709.1:5639-24168 GCA_000699545.1 Podiceps cristatus
TCACCCCTCTCCTCTCCTCGCCTCTCCTCCCCTCTCCTCTCCTCTCCTCTCTATTGAGAACTTCCTGAGGGAGCTGTTTTACTGTTGTTCTAATTTTACAAGATGTTGGCTAAAATAATGAAGAAGGAAATAAGGATTCTAGCAGAGGAGACTTTAATTTCTCCATTGGGCTTTCCTGTGCTTTGCAATGTATGATATAAACAGACATAAAATTGTCTCTTTGGCAAGGAGTGCTGTTATTTCAGTGTAAATCAACAGAAAGGGCAAATCAGGTAAAAAAAAAAAAAAATCATTGCCTTCCTTTGCTCTCTGGAGTTTCACTAACATTTTAAGAAGTCACTTGGCTTCCCTTGCGGAAGAGAGACTTGTAGTCTCTGTTTTGGGGAGGGATTTAGTTTAGAGGTGTTGCTAAGCTTAGACTTACACCATGTGCAGGAAAGAAATCAGAAGAGTTGTTGTGAAGGGCAGTACAACGAGTACAATTGCATCGTCATAGGTAAAGTACTTAGTTTCACAATAAAATCTATGGCTGAGTTTAAATGTCTTTATTCCCTTTTTGCACATAACTAGTGCTTTTCTATCACTGCACAATACATCCACAGTACCTGTGGAGAGCTTCCAGGCAACAGATCTGCTGTTGAGGTGGTATCAATAAAGCTGATGCCCTGATAGTATTTTAGAGAAGTCCTCCCTTGGAGCAGGTCCACAGGCTCAGCAGAATGGGGTTATGCTTGCTAAGCCCCACCATGCGGGTGGTAGGTGTTCACCTGGTCGCTGCTCGAAGCAGCCACACTGTGTGGAGCTGAGGACAGCCTCGGGTGACCGGGCTGTCGGCGCCCTCAGCACTCTCCCTGCCCAGTGCCTGTAACCCACGATGAGTGCTGAGTGCTCTTGCACGGATGCAGACCACTGCTGGACTGGGGAATGGGCTTTGGGTTTTACTTACCTGAGGATGTAGATGGGCCCTGTGTGGCGTTTGATGGGTGTTGTGGAACATTTAACAGCCCTTCTCATGTGATGTATAACATGCAACTGGACAAAGACAGTGACACAGAGCCTTTGTGTGCCTCCATAGGAAGCTATAAGGGAATACACTTCCAAGGCCAAGATGTCGTGTTGAGGGCTAGGGCTAAGGGCTGAGGTCCCTATCTTCACATAGAAGGTCTCTTGACAAGCAGCATTTCCAAAACACACAGTACCTCCTCATTTTCGAGAGCCGCATTCCACTGCTGAGCTTTGATCAATGGGTCTGTTAATATAGAAGAGATTTAGGTTTTAATTTTAACCAGAGGAACATTTGAACCTGGCCATGGGTGATCAGTCACACAAACCCATGTGTGGATTTAAACAAGTGACATGTCTTCTGTAAGTTGACTATGCTTCACTGACTCCCTTGACTCTTTGCAGGTTGCACGCCGTGTGCCAAGACAGGCCAAATTTTTGCAGAGACTGGTACGTATCACACTGTGTCTTTATTTTACCTCATGGGAATTACATTTCCTCTATGTATATATGTGTGTGTGCATCCCTGTGCCCAGGGATGAACTATGTCAGTGGGTGATGGTAGAGTGAGATTCTAGGTAAAGAAGTCTTCATTTTGATCAATGTAACTGGTACAGATTCTTTTAATCCTTCCCAATCCATTTTCTCAACCCCAAATTTGGAGAGAGAACACCCAATGTTACAAACCTCAACCATGCAGTGAACATAAGCTTGATGAAATCTCGTTGAATTTGAAGAGAAAGGGACAGTTTGCTTTGAAATTTGAAGTCTCTGTTGTTCTCTGTCTGAAATTTACTGAAGAAAGGAAGAAAACAAGGAAGCCAATACCCTTCTTTCAGCACAGGTCCCTGAGCTTTAAGATGGAAGGCGTACAACTGTGAGGCGTACAACAAAACTGTGAGATCTGTCTATACGGCTGCACTGAGAGTTGCACGGCTTAGGTCAAAACTTTGGCTAAAGAGCCAGCCAGGGAAATTACTGTTCATGGCCAGTTATTTTTTCTGGCTTTCCTGAGGTATGGAGGCGTCTCAGTTGAGAACTGGAGGAACTCACTTCACACACTTCACAGCCATCATATAGTAATAGCTTCTGGTCCCTTTGATCTTTGACAGATTTGAATCAGCAGCCTAGAGGAGAGCAACTCAGTCTTATTACCAGTTTGTTACTTCCAATCTGAGATACGGTCAGTGTGTGTTGATGAAAGCAACCGATAAAGGTAAACACATGGAGTATATTTCATTTATTTCAGCTCTCTTCTGTCTTTCCAAACATTTGATGTAAACAAGTGTAAAATAATTTGTTTGGCAAGAAAATTTCAGCTTCCAGTTCATCATAATAATCAGGACACCTTCATAAAGCAGCCAGCCAACCTGCCTCATAGCAGTGTGTTAATCTGCCGCCTTGGCATTCCCTAGCTTTATTTTTAATATGGATAATAAATCACAGTAATAATAATATTAAACAAATGGTTTGTTTTGTTTTTTCCTTTGTGCTGCCTCTCATCTTCCAAAGGCCTTGATAAAAAAGTGGGGAAAACAAACAGGCATTTGCGCAGCTGTAAGTCAGAGCATCAGGCGCTGATGGATTGTGCAAGAGCTCCAGGGAATGCACAAGAATCACAGTCTGGGACTTGGGCTGCCCGCCAAGCCCGACCTAACAACCTGTTTGGAAACTGCCTCTGCCCCCACCGTTTATATTTTCTGTATACAAGGAATGGCAGATCCC
The DNA here is from genome assembly GCA_000699545.1 of Podiceps cristatus. Taxonomy (NCBI): domain Eukaryota; kingdom Metazoa; phylum Chordata; class Aves; order Podicipediformes; family Podicipedidae; genus Podiceps; species Podiceps cristatus. The sequence goes on from KL276709.1 coordinate 8,367, forward strand.
TTCCAGGGGCGGGAAGATGAATCAGTTCTTTCATCTTCAGTTGTATATGATGCCCTTATTCAGTGTTTGCTTTCTCCAACAGCAACAATCCACCAGGACGAGGGAGAGGTGTTGACTGTCTTTTTTTCATTAGGTTTTGCTGTTCCGTAGTCTGTGAGGATATCAGAGCTGGAGCTTGTTCAGTGGGATAGAGAGATATGACAGAGATCAGCAGAAGCCAGCAAATAGTAAATTCAGAAGAAAGCACTAAATGATGTGATTCTTCATGTAAATTATCATTAAACTGTGGAACTCCTTGCTACAGGATGTTGGGGATGCTAAAAGTTTACATGGATTCAAAAAGCAGCTGTGTAAATTCATAGAAAAAAAGATCCACAGAGGTTTACTAAGCACCACCCTTGGTTCAGGAGTTCCTTCAACTACGAATTACTGAAAACTGAGAGAATATTTCTGGGTAGTATAAGTGTGGGGTGGACAGATTTTGCTCTTCTCTGAGCACACATTGTTGATCTCTGCCAGTGATAAGCTATAGGGTTAGACTTGCTTTTGTTCTCACCCAGTACAACCATTCTCACGTTCGTATCATAACAAGGCCAAGTCCATGTCCTCTGTCATATTCTAAAGACTTTCTGACTTCAGATAAATCCGTCACTGCATTCACAGTGTTAGACTCACAGTGTCAAATCTGTCACTACAGAACCACCTTGTATCTCAAGTAAGAGGCAAATGGCTTGATCCTCTTTTGCTGTCGAGGTGTCCACCATGTTTGAACCCACGGCTTTTGCGGAAATGCAGAACATGGGAGTGGATGCAGGACATCTGGAACCAAAGAATTGGCTGTAGTTTCACATTCTTTCTTTTACTTCTGTTATTAAATCCTCTGTATCATCTCTTGCTATGCCACAAGCAATTAGTGGTATGGAAGACTAATTGAAACATCAGCTCATTATAACTGGAAATGTTCCTACAATACGACTTCTGATCAAAACTCCCCATCCTCTCCACCTTCAGGATAATAAGACTGGAAAGCCATACCTATGTATCAGGGAAGGTCCTAAGAACAGCAGAATCTAATTCTAATCAACAGCAATTGAGTCAAAGCCACTAGAGGCCTAAGGCGGTGGGGGGGAACACCAGATCTGAGCAGATGTGTTCTAGTCTAGATCCATCACACTGAGCTGTCTGAAATCAGTGAGATGAATCACACCCTAGAAATACTGATTTCTTGCCATTGTATTCCACATGAGCTGAGCCTGTGCTAAGCAGGACAATCGTAGACACAGAGCACATCACATGTTCTCCAGCTGTTAAAGACGTCTATCATGACTAGGTTCGTTTGAGACACATTTATCAGAGTCTCTCCAATCCTTGAAAGTGTAAGCAGGTGGGGCTTTATTTCCAAGTCTGTTGATGGTTTTGTATTTGTTTCCAGTGGACCCTCATTCTTCCATTTGCCTGGAATTGGTCAGTTGGATGCTCACTTATTATTGCTTCTGATGTCATCAGCTACTGCAGAAATGTTCCTGTTTCGTACTTACTCATACAACCACTTGCTCCCTTTGTTAAGACATTTGTCAAAATTATTTTTATTCTGAAAAAAACCCTAAAGTGCAGCTGAAGAACATGTTGTCTTCAGAAGTCTTATGTGGCTGTAACTTCTTATCAACCTCAATAGGAAGAGTCTCAGTTTATTTGGCTTAGTGAAGTTGCTCTGTATTTGCAAAGTATTTTATTCTTCAGCTTCCTTCTGCTTTTGAGGATTCATTGTTTGACTGTTTAAGGCAGCATACAGGTTGGGGTTTTTTTGAGGTTTTTTTTTGTATTTTTTTTACATGGACTGCTTAATGGCTAAATACTCTGAAGTTTTCCAGGAAGAAAACTGTTTGGCTCCATGGAGATGTTGCTGTCAAAAAATCACGTTAGACTGGAGAAATGTTCCAACTCAGGACTTGTGCACAAAAACACATTCCCAAGAAGCAGAAATTGGCTTTCGGCTTCCATTGCTTCATCATGTGTCATTCGTTGCAGTCTCTGCTGCTTCTCTGCTGGAAGGAATCCATTGTGGGCTAAAAGGCTTAAAATATTTTGCCTGAGACGTCACGGTGTCAGTGTTTCTCATTAAGTCTCTTCCATCCATTGGCTGAGACCTGCAGGATGGATTCTCAGCAAAGGAGGACTCAACCTACTCCACTGACAGCATTTTTTCTGTTTACATGACTTACGGATCTGATTGTGTGAATTTGAAGATGTTGCTTCATACACAGTGACCTCAGTGTTTCAAGAGGTCTCACATCTGCTCTTGTGCACAGTCCACAGGGCAGTTTCTCTGACATCGGTTCTGGACCCTATGGGGACATATTTAGGGCTTCTCTTCCCAGGCCATAAGGCACTAATCTTGATCCTCTCACGCTTGAAGGGTGCAATTTAGGATACAGGTGGATTTTGTCAGTGGGTTTCACAACATAATGGCTGGCATAATCAGAGCTCTCATCCTTCCTGGACTGTTCCCAAGCATTGACTGCGGTCTTTGGTTTTGTGCGTGAACAAAGGCAGTGCTGTGTTCCTGGTTCACCTCTTGCAGCTCACCTGAAATTCTGAGGGCAAACCCACCTTGTCTGCTATTGAGTTTTTTGTCGGGGCTTCTAATACTCATAGGGTGGTAATTTTCTTGAGCATATTAAGTGTTAAAGCCATTGAAACACTGAGGGGTGAGCTATCTAGCTGTCAGTGTTAATAGGTAATCTCTTGAACCTACAGGAAACCAGGCCTCGGATGTCTGAATTCACCGTGCGATCCACAATCATTTCTCGATATGCTTTCACCACCGTGTCGTGCACAATGGTGAACAGCGGATCTGAGGCACGTGAAGGTGTGTTTGAGATGCAGATTCCAGCTGCAGCCTTCATCTCCAACTTTACCATGTAAGTAAGTAATGCTGACAGCTGGGTGGACAATGGTTCTCCCATCCCACAGAAAGCTCTCTGAGATCTCAAAAACTGGCTAATCTGCAGTAGGACTGTATCAAGGCCTTTTTGCATTTCTTTGGGAAAAATAAAACCACACACGTGATTCTGAGACTGGTCACGGCCCCCAAGCACAGAGCAAGTCCTTGGATGACAGGATGCAAAGATTCAAGTCCTTGCTGTACATGGGAAGAAAATTATTCTATTTTGCATCTGAGTGTTTTTTAACAACCTCCTTCTCCTTCTCTCTCTTTGATTTGGACCAAAAAATCTCTCCTAGCCCTCAGAGACCTTTCCAAATAACATTTCAGCAACACTGGCACAAGAAAGTTCTCTTGCCTAACTGACTGTGGTGCCTAAGCAGCTACTTGTTCCAGGTTCTCCATACTGTCGATGGAGGAGGAGAGTCAACTCCAACTAGCAGACAGGTTCACTTGCTGCTGGAGGTGCTAGTCATTCTCTGTGGATAATAGAGCAGGTGGAGGGCAACCAAGCTCAATCTGTAATGACTCACTAAGGAACAAATTAAGCTCTTGGTTTCAAACCCATGTTTGGTTTGATCATGCTCAGCTCCCTCCTATGGGCAGATATTGCGGCCACAACTTCAGACCTGACCATAGAAGATAGGGGACCAGATCTTTTAAAAAGACTTCTGTTTGGAATAAATAGGAGGAAAACCAGCCTTTTTTCATTGGCCAGCCAAAATGTATGTTAAGGGCTGCTTCCTTATGGAATCCGTGGCCCTGAACTCATTCCCAGGGAGAAGCATTTTAGTTAGGGAGACAGCTAATTGAGAGCACTTGTCCTGAATATTGCTGTGTCCTTTGACACAGATGGTGGATCTGAGACCAGACAAAAATAAACCAGGGCTCATTGGGATTTTTGGCATCCTTATGCTTTGGAGATTACCTACTGAACCAACATTTTAGAAAGGTGAACTCCTGGACTAAAATGTACTCTGCTTGTATAACCAGCCAGGGAACTTCTAAGTCGGCTTCTGCCTCAGTGACTCGAGTGGACTCAAGGAGAGTTACACCAGCAGCACACTTAGCCTGTTTACCAGTGTGCACTCTGGACACTGGACAACTGAAACCAGGACAACTCTGCAAACCCTTCTACAGCAAGCTATACAGCTGTCACTGTATATGAGTGCAGAGTGATCATGTTGACATCTCTGCTTTCTCCAGGAGCATCGGCAACAAGACTTATTATGGGGAGGTCACAGGGAAAGAAAAGAAACACAGCAGCGATGACAAAGCAAGACACAAGAAACCTCCGAGCCCTACAGATGGAAGGTAAGTGTTGTGTATTTGTCTGTGTTCTGGGATGCGACATACTCTCATCTTTAGTTTGGCTGCTTTGGCATACCCATCCATGGATTTACAGGAAGAACGAACTAAATAGAGCATTAATCACACTGCCTGGTGTCATTCCCATGTCATGTAAAATTGCATGTGGCGTTTTCTAGCCCCATTACGCAACATTTTCACATCTAAGACACTCCAGGATGTACTGGAGAGGGAAAGAAGTCTTATTACTTCCTGAATAACAGGCAGGAAAATTAAGGCACACAGAAATTCAGTGAGTTGCAACTTCAAGACTACAAAGTTAGTCAGTGGTAGAACCACAGGCAGCCTCTTGCAAACATGCTTCCTTGCCCTGTGGGCAAGAGTCCTTTTAGAGAAGTGTCCAGTGGCAGAGTTGTCTTAAGGGTCCTATTTCTCCCCATTGCGTATGCAACTATAAACAACTAATATTAGGGAAGAGGAATTAATTTGTACTTTGCTTAAGATATTGTAATGAGTCAGCAGTGGCAAAATTAAGGATTAAATATGGGTCTTGCAAATCCTCTGTGTAAGAAATCGAGAGACAACCTTTCCTCCAGCCCTGCTCCATGTTATACGTGTCTGTCATACTCTGTAAGAAGTCATCTTGTCTTTTAAGACCTTTCCTCCTGTGGAAACCTCCTATGTGCCCAATGTTTTCTGAAACATTACGATGCTTTCTTTCTTGCTGGTTTTACCTATTCAATGCTAGGGAATACTTTTATTGGACCAACAAAATCCAGATTCATCATTCACTGGAGGAAGTGGTGTGTGACGTGTATGGGGTGTGAAGGTGTCTTTGGATTTTCCTTCCAGGGAGAATGGCTATGAGACATTCAAAGCTTCTGTCTTCATTCCTCGCAAGATGCAGGCCAAGTTCCTACTGCATTATGAAGAACTTCTGCAAAGGCGACTGGGAAAATATGAGTATACAGTCAGCATCCGGCCCCAGCAGCTGGTGGGGAGGTTACGAGTGGAGGTGAACATCCTGGAGAACTCAGGCATAGTTTCACTGGAAGTGCCTCCCCTTCGAAACAGCAAGCACAAAGGCAATGGGAAAGTTGAAGGTAAGGAGAGATTTTATCACCCATGGTTCTGTTACTCGTGGGACCTTAATCACTCTGCAGAGCTAGACTGGCATTGCTGGGACTTCTCCAAAGCAATCTCGGATAATTGTGTAGGCTGGTGTTTCGTTCACTTTCCCTCTGCTCCAAATGAAAGATTAAGCAACCCCCCAACATTGTGCTAAAGCAGCAGTGTCTAGGACCAAGGCTGTTAGAAACTAGAGGACACATCTCATGAAGGCAACAAGAAAAAGGAATGCTAGCAGCTTATTAGGCATAAATTATTCTCACAAATTCCAACTATGCCTTTATTTAGAATGATAAATTTTTTACTTTTCCTTTGTAACTCTTGCTGCACTCATTGTATGACAGGTACATTCCACCCCAGAGGTGGCCACGTTTGAGTGACAAGCAAGTCTCTAAATCAGCAATTCCTATTTAGAGATCTCTCATCCACTGGCAGGGCAATCTCCAGGTTCATGGAAGCTGGTATAATGGCTACAATGTGAAAGGGATTTCAGGATTATGAATTCTCTGCAGATCAGTGGTGGGAATTTTAGTCTTATCATACAGGCTGATGGCTTCTGTTCTATTTTCTACCGATGACTGTGTCTATGTGGTGTCTGTGCATAAGCATGTGAGAACTTTGAAGCTTAATGAATATAGGGCTGATCCCATTCAACTCAATAGGATTTTTTTTTTGCTATTGTCTTTACAAGCTTTGAACTGGGGCTTCAGGCCTTGTGCTCAGCGTTTGAGTATGCTGGCTCCACATCTCCTGGGAACTGTTTATTTTGAGTGAGTTGTTTTTTCCATCCATCCATGCCAAGGCAGATAGGAAATCCTGCACTTTAGAACATGGGAAATTCCAAGAGGAAAATCCATGTTTTGCCAAAGAACGAAGTGCGGTCCAAGTATCTACTCTTACCCCCAACTGTCCTCACTTGCTATTCAGACAGTGTAAAGGTAATTTATCTAATGTAAACTAACAGTGAGGAGCACAGGATACTGTGATTGCTACATGTTGAGAAAAAACCCTCACCAAAAAGAGAGGGTGAGTCAGAGCTGGAAGCAGGTTGTAGAGTCTTGTGGGACTTGATCCTCAGTTATTCTAAGTGACATAACGCCAGCAAAATCAGTGGAGCTGTTCATGTCTGCCAGGTAAAGACCCTAAAGCATGTGAACATGGAATTAAACCAATTGCTCCATGTGATCCTGCTTATTTCATCCAAATCACATTGAAATCAAGGCTGTCAGTGACCTGGACTAGCTTCAGGTCAAGCCTTATACAACTGATTAGTCTCTGTGCCGTACATCCATGCGCTGTGTGATAAATGTGCTCTGCCCCTCATCAGGAGGGACAGGAAACTCTTTTCACCTATCGGGGAGTATCGTAATGCATTGCGGTATATGGTTTCCTGCAAAACATCTGGCATTGATCAAGGTTAGAGACAGACTAAGCAGAGCAGACACACTCTTGGTATAGTGCAGTATGGAAATTCCTATATGTAAATGACATACAGGGAAAACTCTCGTAACTTGCGCTCCAAACGGCAGTCTCTGAGCACTGATCATTCTTGGCACTGTGCTTCAGGTTTAAAACAGCTTATATAAAAATTGGCCCAAGCTCTAAGATTCCATAATCCTCCCTAGCCAGAAAATGTATGTAAAAAAAATGTCCCATTTCAGGATGGGTAAAGCAACTGAAACTCAGATTCCCTGTGCTTTATCCTTGCTCAGAATTCAATTACAGACCCTTTCTATCTGGAATCACCCTATACAGTTGGTAAAAAATGTTTTCTGTGATGAAATCACTGCTATGGAAGGCACTGAAATGTCAAATACATTTTTTGGGTCCATCATGGACAGTCAGGAGTGAGTTGTGCCTCTGCCAGAGCAAGTCTTTGTTGGTATTCAGGTGTGCACCACTCAGATGAGTGTATAGGGTTAATTAATTCAGTAGGTTTGCTGAGCTTCTTTCTGATCTAAAGCAAGGTGAGGAGATTAGGACATTACTGGCAGCCAGACCAAAAATAAAAAAATAAAATTCTTCTAGGGAGGGCAAGGCCCAGGCAAGGAGCATTTCACTTGGAAATCCACTGTATTCCAGTTGGCTGTCATCTCTCAAGCTTGATCCAAAAAGTAAAACATCTGACTCATTAGATCCTCCTTGCAAAGCCTTCTTGTTCATACGACACCTGAAGACCCACGACCATGAGATCTGCACACACAGGGAGACCTTCAGGGAAGGCTATGGGTTTTCAAGTGAAAGATGGGTGAATTGCAAGCCTTACATTTAAAGAGCGGCTGCTTGGCAGTCTGCAAACTGGGAGTACACCAGGAAAAAAAACAGTGTCTAGTCTCTTCTTAGATTCCTGTGGCTTAAAACTCTTCAGTAACACTTGACTGGAGAGCATGGCAGCAATCTAGTAAGAAGCCAGGAAAGGATGCCAGACATGATGCTGCCATCCTGGTAACCTGTGGTTCCCCAAATGAGAGGTCATGACTTAAAAAATGACCAAATAAGAAACCATGGAAAATGGTACTGCCTGACTGGTTTGAGTTTGAATATGTCATGAAAACTCTTTTCCTCAATTTCCTATGTCTACAAAGATGTCTACAGTATCTTACAGTTAACAATAAAATGTGAGATTTTGATAAGTATTAATAAATTACCTTGAGCGTATTGGGTGAAAAATGTATTGTGACATCAAGTCATCAGTTAAATGGCATCCTGAGTAATATGTCCAAATCACCACCAACCTGAAACCATTGTTGAGGATGGGATGTAGCTTCACAAGTCATCTAGATATTTTTGACTCTGGCTGACCTGGCTAACAAACTACATTCATTTTCTGAGTACACGTCCTGAAGATCCAGTGTAGGGTAGGCAAATTAAGTTGAAAATCAAATATGTTTGGCTTTGGAGTCATCCAGAGCTCCAGATGATGAGCACCAGCAGTGACTGATGTTCATAACTGAAATGCCAACCTGTTGTGGCAATAAACACTGTGAGCAAAACTAATGAAAAGAAATAATATCAATAGTTTAGATGACTGAAAGTGGAGGAATGGCTGATCTGCCTTTATTTCATGGGCCAATCCTCTTATATTTATGGTGCTTTCTATATGCTCTCCATAGAGCCAGCGCACCGTGCAGGAAGCATAGTGGAAAAACCAATTTCTCTGTTTAATGGTCATTCAGGATTTGCACTTTTTGACTCCAGCCAAACTTCTCGTGTCCATACAGTCTGTGATGAACAGAAGAGACAAAACTTAAAGATCTATAGACAGAAGATGTCCCTTGATGAGAAAAATTGAAGGACACTTCTTTTTACCATTTATGAATTCACAGCAACACAGAATTCACAGCAGTAAAAGCAGAAGGAGTAGATAGTCCAATTCTGCCTGATTTTGGCTGTAGGTGCCCAAGATACAAAGATTGGACTTGGTTCCAAAAACTTACAGTGCTTTATGAAAAGTTAAGCTGTGCTTTGCTATAGATAGAGGCTGTTAGAAAGTCCTGCATACGTTCTCTCTGCATACGGAGCAGAGACAATGTGATGACGTCTTTCCAGGATATTTCCTTTGACAGTAATTCCTGTGCACACAGCTCCATCTGGGAGTGGTATTTTTCCCAAAGGAAGGTATTAGGTGTGTGAGTTTGGGAAAGTGATCTTTTGGCATGTGCAGGTGTTGTCTTCTGACACATACAAACCCCAAAACAGAAGACATTGAGGCCACTGATCCTGGCCTTCTCTGGTGACCTCAGAACAGAGCCATTGGGTGAACGATGTCCCTCTCGGCATCCTCAGGGATGACTGTCCTTATCCTTTTCCTCCAGTGCAGCGATGTGAGAACCAGTCATAGACTTGAGCAAGGAGACACTAGGTTGCTTGAGAATGACTATTTATCTTCAAAGCCATAGGTCTCAGGAAGGTGTTTATTTCTTATCGCAGCTGTTTAGAAGATTCCATGTGTTAGTGGAGGATGAACTTTACATTTGAGCTCTAAATCCTGATTTCACCATTCTCCAAAATAATTTAGATTTAACTGTTTGTCATGTGAGGACTACAGTTTCATATGAAAATGCTTTTTCCCGCTCTGTTTACGTCTTTAGCTGAATTTGGTGAAAAGTTTGTCTAAAGGCCCTATTAACTACCTCAGTGTGAGCACAGACCAAATCAAGTCTTTGGAGCTCATCCATGCTCTATAATCTGCAATATCTCATAGATTTTCCTCTCTTAGTCACTTGCTTGAAAAGAACTGGGCCAATAAACAGAGGAGAGTAATTGTGATCCAGATATCAAGTGCCGCCTAAAAAAGAAAACTGGGGGAAGACACAGTAACTTTATTCAAATATATGAAAGGCTGCTGCAAGGAGGAAAAGAATACCGTGCTTTCTGTGTCAATAACAGATGGAACAAGAAGTCATAGGTTTTTAATCCAGAAAGAAAAATGTAAATTATACATTAAAAATGTCTAACAGTGAAAAAGTGAAGCTCTGGGAAGGGCTGGCAGGGGCAGATACTGAGTTTCCATTACTGGAGGTCTGGAGTGTTTCCAGACCATGTCATAAAACCAAGTAGGAAGGGATATGGTCTGGGAAGATGGGATGAGTTAAATAACTGTCCTTCCAGACCCGATTTCTATTATTCCAAGGGAAAAAAAAAAAAAAAAAAAAAAGTTATTTGGGACCTTTTTTATGAGATCATATTTAGTTTTTAATCTCTCTCTCTGCTTCCCCAGCTATTCTTGTCACTGCCAATGGCTATGTGCGGCAGCCTTGGGAACCTCCTCTCCAGGAGTTTTTAAAACAGTCTGTGTTACAGGGGATGACATTTCTCACCTCCAAAGAATGTTTTGAGGAGTAATGCAATGTGATCCACATGATCCTATCTAGATTCCACAATGCTTTACAAAACTGGATACATGTGATTATGCCCATTTAACAGGTGGGGAAACTGAGGCATGGAGTCCCTACCTAACTCAGATAATTTCAGATGGTCACAGTCCATAGAAATGCTAGGACTGGAACTCATGCTGTTGTGCTCACCCATTGATGTACTTATGGCAGAGAATCACAGAAGTGAAATCCAAAGGCCACAGCCACAGATCTATATGTGCCGTAGGTATAAGGGGAGAGTTTCTGTTTCCAGTGTGAGATTGACTTTCGTGAACCCTGACGTGATATGGCCAGGCAGCCTAGCCAACGGCAATGCTTGCTTTTCAGCAGTTGAGGAGAAGTAATATGAAACCCTCAAATAGATCAGAAAATATAAATGAACTGTTAAGCCATTTCTATAAATTCTGGGCATTTACCACACATTGGCAGTTAAATCGGATTTTGGAAGTGATAGAAGACAGATGGAAAATCCAGGAAGGCCAATACAAGCAAATCTGATGCATTGTGTTTTAAAAACACATTACATCTGTTGATTCATCCGATCAAGGGGCAGCTATAAAAGTAGAAACAAATCAAGATGGAGGTAAAATCTTATAGAGCTATTGATTTATGACTTTTCTTTGTCAGGGGAAATCTGAACTGTACACAGATTTTGCAAAAAATGTCAAAGCTCTTGGTAATCATTTTATAACCCCCCTTTAAGATCCAACATTAGTGTCCTTAAGTGATTTCAGTGTTCTGGCTGGGACCTCTCTCTCTGTTTCTGTCAGGATGGACGGATTGGAATTGGCATAGTCAGAGAAGCCATGATGCAGAGTCAATTCTTGACTTTACTGAAATTGTAATATCTGTCATTCAGCCTCCTTAGTCAAGACTTTTGCTGATGAGTTTGTTTCATGTTCCAGGCCCTCCAGCTATAATTTTTTTTGTGTAGTAGTTGGGCCTATGCGAAAACCCTTCCCTGCCTCAATAGTACAGTCTTGTGCCTTATCTATTCAAATGCACTCACGGGACAGCTATAAAAATAAAGCCAAATCAACATGGAAGTAACATCCTAGAATGCTATGGATTTATGACTCTTACTTTCATTCCTTTGCCTAGAGGAGTCTAGATTGTACAGAGCACTTTATAGTAAATGTCACAGCTTTGGTTAATCATTTTATAAACACACAAGAACCCTAGTCCTGGCATTTCTGTGGACTTTGATCTGTGGGAAATCAAGTGAGTTCAGTAACCATTCCATGTCTCCATTTTTCTACTTGTTAAATGGACATAATCATACGTATCTGATTTTGTAAATCACTGTGGGAGCTGGACGTGAGGTGGATTGTGTTCAATGTTGCATATAGATGTCACGTTGCATACCTCTAACGTTGCTCAAAGTGCTTTACAAAGGTGAAGTGCCGCTCCTCGTTACATAGATAGTGTTATAGGAACCCCTGGAGAGGAGCTTTCCAAGACTGGCTGCACCTTGCTATTGTGATAAATATTGTTAATGGGGTATAGCACATAATTAAAATTATCCTAAAGCAGATGTCTGTGTCTGGCTAATCTGCCCTTGACCTGATCTCCATTGAGCATTGTGGGAGCCTAGAAAATAAACTCAGATGTAGGTACTTGTATTGTGAACACCTTAACCAGAACAGAATCTCACCCTTCTTTTCCATGACATACCATGGACTTCTTGGGCCTTCTCTAGCAAAGATTTGACACCCCCCGCCCCCTTGCCCAGTATAATTAAGCAGCTCATTCCCACCAATTTTAATCAGCACATGAGCAGATATAATAGAATTTCTGTGCCTCAGAGGAGTGTTGGAATAATCACCGTGAGAGTTGAAGCATCCAAGAAGAAAAACAGTTGAGAATCTGTTTTGGTGTTTTCACTAGCTAGCTAGGATCAGGGGGAAAGCCCTCAAAATCTGGGGAAGTTCAAGGCCAAATCTGACCTTTAGCTCCATCCTGGATGGAATCAGGACAGTCAGTCTCATGTAAGGGTCCTTCAGAGTTCAGAGGGAATGAAAGGTTGGCACAACAAAAGAGAACAAGGTGGCATTTTGGCCACACAGAGACACGAGGAATCTCCATATCTCTCAATTTTAGAAAATGAACACAGCTAACAAGACAAGCAGAGGTTTCTTCAGGGTCACTCAGAGCTAAATTATTGTCTTTCTCTGAGGCACCCTCTGAAAGGCACCTCTCTCTTCATTGACTCAGTAAGGGCTCTTGGAGATTAGGGTGAGTTACATCACATGCAGTTTGCATGACTGCACTAGCAAGCGTTGTGTATTCTCTCAATCAGTAAGACTGAAATTGCAGCTGCTATACTGATACCTCTACAGCACACAAAGGCAGCTAAGATGACTTGTTCAGAAGTAGACATTACACCTAAGATGCTTGTCAGATGAAGTGATCAATTAGTCAGCTCAATCCCACCTCATATACCTACAGTACATCTGAACAAGTCACCCACCTCAGGAACTCTTTACAAATCTGCAGTATGATTCATCTAATCCTAGATGAAATATTTAGACAGGTCAAATGAATCATACTTGCATTGACTGGCAGGATCTCAGGTATAGGATTTTCATTCTAGATGTCTACAGTTGGCTGGAATGAATACCACATACATGTCTGAAGTTGCATGTTCATTGGGGTTGGACTATATGACCTTTGCAGGTCCCTTCCAGCCCGGATTATTCTGTGATTGTATGATTCTATGATTATTTACAGAAAGTAATTATCAGTTATACAGAGAATATCTGGCCTTTGAGTTCAGTGACCTCCAACAGAAGGGAGAGCAGGAATTTTGCCTAAACATTTATATCCCTGATGGCATTACAGTGTTGGTTTCAGTTTAGAATTAGAGTGAAAGAGTAATTAAATTCTTATTTTATCACTGGAGAGCTGACTCTTGTCAGTATGCAACTATGCTAGTGGACCTGACTCTGTGTGTTCTGTGCTTAGACATCTGTAAGACAAAGGGAAAGACTTGTAATACTGTGGTTTTATCTCAACAGGTGATGTTTCTCCTCCTCCTTCTACTGTAGTTGGACATACCAAAACCTTAGCTAAGGTTACATTCAATCCCAGTGTTGTTGAGCAAACCAGGATCGCCCGAAATGGCATTTTGGGAGACTTCATAATTAGATATGATGTCAACAGGGAGCTGAGTGTTGGGGATGTTCAGGTGCTGTACACATGACTCATCTTTTCTGTTTTATTAACTATACCCCATTCAATTGTCTTGCATGTTCCAAATGTCCTAGAAAATGTTTTCCAAGTAAAGGTTACTTCTCTATCTTGTAAGAGCTATCCAAAATAAAACCAGTCAGTTGGCAGCCACAAGATTGACTTAAAATCCATAGGTCCCTACTTCATTGAGTTTCTTTTTTGTAGCTGCTTTTCAGTTTCTCAATATACTGGATGAATATATCTGGATACAATGCCAGTTCCCCAAATGCATGTTGTGGTTCTGATCTCTGGGTGCATACGTTATATCTTTACCTCATTTGGAAGGAAGCCCCAGTGTTCATCATGGAAGATGTGGAGAGCTCCACTAGGCTCCCCCAGACTGGATAAACAGGGGAGCAGGATTAAGAGGGATACCAAGGAGCACTCTTATACTCCAATGTAGGCAACAGACTTTGAAAACCAGATCAAGTGTGCCCAAACAAATATGCTATAATGATGTGCGTGGAACATTGCATCATGATCTGCCTTCCATTCCTGACTTCCTTGCTCTTCCACAGATCCTTAATGGGTATTTCGTGCACTACTTCGCGCCCACAGATCTTCCTCCGTTGCCAAAGAATGTTATATTCGTGCTTGACAGCAGTGCTTCCATGGTGGGAACAAAACTGAAACAGGTGAGGTCCTTGCATTTATTATAGGCTGGCTGACTCTAAGGTTGTGGAGAGCTTGGTTCAGACTTCATCTCACCAGATGTGTTCTTCTGCAAAATGTTTGCTATGTTTGAGGTGAGAGGAGGCTCTGAAGAAACCTCAAGGTAAGATGATTCACCTGCAATGACAAATTACCATGTTAGTGGGAGTGGGATGGGAACAAGAAGTGCAGTGGACTTCATCACTCTGTATAAAAGGTCAGTGCTGTCAAAACTGAGCTAGGACCCTGCAGATAGGAGTGTCCTGGGCAGTTCTGTTTTGGGCAGTTTGAAGAAAGGCAGAATAGGGAGAATTCCCAGCGAAGTGCATTCGGCAGACCATTGTATCGAGTTTAGCAGCAGAGATAAGATACTGCTGACTTCAAATTACCTTGGCAAAACTCTTAGCAATATATAATTCACTGCATTCTGTTGAAAGAAAGGTCAATTTGTCCTATTTGAGAATCTGAGTCTTTCAGCACAAATCACAGACATTTTTCCAGGGCACAGATCTTGACATGAGCCAACATACCAAGCTGGAGGGCACATCACCAGTGCTTAAAATTGACCTGTGACACTGAGGGTTCAGGCTGGTGCCTAAATGTTTTTGCTTCTTCAACTCTTTGAGCTGGACAGATGGAAACCACTTCCAGTTCAGGAGCCAAGTAGTTGGCTTGGAAGGGCACGGTGCCTGGGAGAATATACTGTTTCTCTCAGCACAGTGTTACCAGTCTAAACTAGAAGCAGACTGTGCCTGAGAAATATACTCTCAAAACAATATTATCAGTCTAAACTAGAAGCAGAGATGAATTAAGATTCAAGTCTGTTCTGAATGATTTGACAGTTATGCCTCAGGTCTGCACTCACACTGGAGAGGTAAGTCCAGTTTCCATCTTATACATCTGTCCAGGTAGGGTTAGTATTGTTTCCTTCCATTTGAAGACTTGCCCCACAGGCATGAGATATGGAGAAATTAGTTGGCTTCTCTCTGTTGAATGGCCACATCTTTACCTTCTACTTTCTTACCATGGCTGAGCTAAGGCCACCAAGTGATAGAGGAACCCATGAGGAGAGGTGCTGTGCTGGACCTTGTTCTTACCAACAAGGAGGGGCTGGTGGGGAACGTGAAGCTCAAGGGCGGCCTTGGCTGCAGTGACCACGAAATGGTGGAGTTCGAGATCCTCGGGGCAGTGAAGAGGGCGTGCAGCAAGCTCACTACCCTGGACTTTGGCCTCCTCGGGGATCTGCTTGGTTGTGTAGCTTGGGGTAAAGCCCTGGAGGGAAGGGGGGACCAAGAAAGCTGGTTAATATTCAAGGATCACCTCATCCAAGCTCAGGAGCTGTGCATCCCAAGAAACAGGAAGTCAGGCAAAAATACCAGGAGGCTGCATGGATGAACTAGGAGCTGCTAGGGAAGCTGAAGCAGAAAAAGGAAGCCTACGGAGGGTGGAAGCAAGGACAGGTAACCTGGGAGGAAAACAGAGAAATTGTCCAAGTAGCCAGGGAGCAGGTTAGGAAAGTCGAAGCCGTGACAGAATTAAATCTGGCCAGGGATGTCAAGGGCAACAAGAAAGTGTTTTATAGGTATGTCACTGATAAAAGGAGGACCAGGGAGAATATGAGCCCTTTCCGGAGAAGCAGGAGACCTGGTTACCTGGGACACGG
>KL276710.1:0-15905 GCA_000699545.1 Podiceps cristatus
GGGCACAATTTGTGTCACTGGGAGGGGGTGTGAGGAGCGCGGACCGAGGGTTGAGAGTCTCACGGTGCTGCTGGAAGCAGAAGTGCCTTCGGAAAGATCTCAGATTGGGTATGGGAAAGCTTAGCTTTTCTTCCTTGCGCCATTCAGCAGTCACGGGGTTTGAACAGCCAGAACATTTTTCCTACTACAGCCTTTGCTGCCGAGGCATTTGTCTTAAATGTATCGGCCCCCCTTCGGCGGGACCCAGAGGCTGTTGATGATGCGGTCTGAGCAGAACAGCCGTGGGTCCCCCCCTTAAGGCTCCGCCACGGGAGTGATCCTTGTTGGACTGTGAGCTGAGGCGAAGGGCCAGCTGCCCCAAGCTGGCACGAATTTCTGATCCCATGCGGCAAACATGGCCTGGGTGGAGAGAGGACAGTTACCTGAGAGTGTGAGGGCTGGTAATTTGTACTGTTCTTTCTGGCTTTCTCACAGTATGAGAAGCAAAAGGCAGAGCATATTCTTGTTTTTTTCACAGTGTTCTTTGAAGTTTAATGGAAAAAACAAAAGGAAAGGAGAGCTCTGGTGTAACTGAGCAACCTTAGTAGGCGCCCTACCAAACAGGGTGTTTAGACAGTGCTAAGGCTGTGATGAAGAATGTAGAAGAGCTCACTAGCACCGTCTTCGTAATTTGTGTGATGAGAGCGAGAGTAGAGTTACAACAATATGTTATTTGGTCAGCACCCCATGGTATAAAGGGCAGTGGATGATTTTAAAATGGTTACTCCTTTTTCAGATAACAGGTTGCTGCTTTGAAGTTCTGAGTGTGTCCTTCTTCCTCTCGTCTCACAGGAAGCAGACAGTTGGTTCAGCGCTTGGCAGTAAGTGCACAGTATTTCTGGATACAATCTTAGGATTCATATCAGATGTTATATGCCTCAGACAATGATTCATAAAGTTACCTTCCCTGATTTAATCCCTCCCTAAAAATCCACTGATCATGCTTAAAGACAGTACACACTTCTTTCACAATGTTTTGATTTTTATACTGCAAGGAGTTTGTGATTGAACTGCAAGCGAAATAGATCAGACGGTATGCAATCTTAAGATGCCTGTAAGAATCGCAGGTTGTGAAGGACTTCAAATTGGCTCAGTTACTTATTCATTTTTAAGGGGATGAAATAGTGGATTTCCACAACAATAAGACCCTGCGTGGAAAGAGTCTGCATTCCCTTATTCCCCAAACTTCAAAGACAATGAAGTTCTGAAATGAACCTAAAGCGCTCTGAAATAATGAGAAGAAAAATCCTGATCTTTTTCTCTTTTGAAAATGTTATTCCCATGCGGGGAATAAAAGTAAGCATTAAATAGCTCATACAGAGAAATACAAAATTTACTACATTTTCTTAAAGCTTTGTGCAAAACATGCATCTTGGCTATATTTGGAATCTTATAGTAATCACTAAAGCATCTTAAAATTTTGAAATTTTCTGTCTCAATATTTGCTTATCTTCTCTCACACTCTTGCTTTTAATGTCTGAACACTTAAAATTCAGGCACCATAGATCATGCTTTCCATCTCTCCTCATTTACCTCCAACAGCTTAACCTGCAATTTATTGCAAGGATTGCACCAATAAGTAAAACAGGATCAGACCTTAATTTGTTCTGCTATTTATCCGTTGTGTTAATTGTAGCCACAGGGTTGTATTAAGAAAGTCAAAAAGTACCACTTGTAACTACGGAGTGGCTCTCACCTTTTAAATGGAAAAACACTTACTTTCTAGAAAAAATAGGAAAAAAGTGGTTATGAGCTAAATGAAGAAGGCAGAAGGGTTTCTGCTTTTCCATTTTTAATGTAATTAATATATTGGCACCCAAAATGTAGCTATCTGGGTGCAAGCCTGTTCCTAGCTTTTACTGCTGTTGGTGGGAACAGATGCATAATTTCTCGCACTTTTGTTTGTTTGTTTTTTTAAACTGCAAATGGGGCTCTTGTTAGGCTAATGGATGTTGGGATTTTTACCTCATGTTAATCAGGAATTTCATCTGCTTGTATTTCTGAATGATGCATTCTTCTTATGCTTGCTTTTATTCCTCTCAATGCAAGAAAGAAGACAATAATTTACAGTATGAATGACTGAAAAACAAAATTGAAAAATTGCTAAAAGAAATTCTAGTCCTACAACAGCTACCACAGTGGTAAATTCCTGTTGCCCTGGAAGGCTTTACTGAGGGGTCTGTGTTATGTCTCACAATGCCCACTGAAAATAAGGCACCAAGCTTGACAACAGTAAATTAAAAGGAAAAAGTCCACCTTAAATCTCTTTCAGGGCAGACTTGGAAGTAGAGGTGTTTAAATTCTACTGAAATGCAATAGGTTTAGAAGTACCTAATTCTCTTTGGCCTTTTTGAAAATCCTAGCCTTAAGGTGCTTGATGTTTTCAGAAAATGAACAATAAACACTTTCAGTTCTCAGCTTTTGGGAGTGGCTTTCCTTAGCTTGCAATGTTTTTGCTTCCTTTCACAGAGCAGAAAACTCTGTTGCATACTGACCTCTTAGGGCTGCTTGATGACCCGAGAGTCACCTTAAGCCTGATACTTTCTATATTGCAAAACCAAATAATTCTGGTAACTAATTAGTCTATCAATAATGAGTTGATGCTGCACACGCCCTGAAATGTGACAGAATAACAGAAATGGGCACTCATTCTTACTTTCTTTTTTTATCATAAAATGACATTTTTGTCTGTGACTCCTTTTATAGTTTCTTTAAAGAGAAACTTGCCAGCTAATCAGTGGGTAATGTGACTGCTAGAGATGTATTAGAATGAGAACTATTGCTGCTCCTGCCTTCCCACCCTGTTAAACATTGGTTTAGCAAGACTCCCCCTCACATTACAGCAAATGTAGGAATTCATAGGGGCTTTTTAATTATTCTTGCCTCTCTTCCAGTCCTACATTTTCAGTATGGGAAATCTGACTGGAAAGTTCTGGATGATGAGTGAACAAGCTAGCTGCACCACCAGTGTGTCTCGGATCTTGACTTCACCAAAGCCAGCTGCAATAGTAAATGCAAGGCAGGGCCTAAGTACCTGCATAGTTCTCCAGCAGTGGAGAACGGCACGGCTTGCATCTGCATTGGCTGCAAACAGCACAGTCCTTGACTTTATCTTGCCGTTACTGGGGCTTGCTTCTTGTCTTGGGATGGCACTGCAGACCTAGTATGTTAAAGTACAGGTAAGCTCAAGCTGTCCTTGCCCTATTACATTGACAGAGAGCTTTCCAGAAAGGAGAAACCCCCCTTAATTTGTCTGTATGCTGCCCAGGTGGATGTGAGTGAGGGAGAAAACACCTGGGGAACTGAAATGTTGCTGCAGGTGTTTCAAATCTCTGATTAGCAAAGAACGCCCCTCCTTGAAAGACTTCACTGGTCCACATCAGGGTCTCATACACACAAAGATGTTAAGAAGGTATTAGATCTGTTTCCTGTAGAAGAAGTAGAGGGAGAATTCTGCTTTTTGCCTTTGTGGAAGGAGGACTTATATCTGCAACGCTAAAAGGCTTAATTACAAGCACTCGCGAAACCTTGCACTCCTGTTGCTGAAATCCGTGATGTCCTAGGTGAGTTCTCTGTCCTGAGTTTGTTCAGGTTGTTAGATATGTCTATATAGAAAGAGATAAAGTGGTGCTCTTAATATTCTATCCATCTGGTTATTAGAGTTCCTTCCCTCAGTAAATTATTTTATTGGATTGTTTTATTCTGCTCTCTTCACAATAGAGCATAATGATGTCTGTTTCTGTTATTACTTTTTACTTATTAGAAATACATGTGAAAGTAGTGTTTCTTCAGAGTCCTGAAATGTTTAAAAATAATTTGGAACTGAGCTTATAAAATAAAATGCTCCTATGTTTTTTAAATATGAAAGCAATAGCACTTCTATCAGTATGTATTGTGGTGGTGAAGTTCAACACAACTCAGAATCAAATGCAGGAGAAATTTGTCTTTGATATTATGTGGAGATTTTCCAGCACAAAGGCCAGAGGCAGATGGAGTTTCGTGACTAATAGCCTTTGAAAAATGTCTTTTTTTTTTTTTGGTATATGAGCTTATAAAATTATGCATGTAATACTAGGTGGGAAAGGAATTTGTTTTGTTCATGTAAGTTGTGAATACTTTTAAGAAAACATGGGGTTTGTACTCTTATTTTTGTCCAGCTGCCAGTAGATAGTGGTGGATCTCTCTTTCACAACTAGAAACTAAGGCCTAGGCCACTAACTGCAGCCATGCTAAAATCCCTGTGAGACCTGAAGTAGAATTCAGTAGAATTCCTGAAGGGGCACTATTGCCCTAGAATGCTGATCCTAACCAACTGGATGTTTTGTGAGGTTTGTTTGCTAGTGCACAGCATCTTCCACCCATTTCTTTTCCATCTCTTTTGGTCTTGGTGGGTTATGACAAGATTATGTTGGGCAAGGTATGTAAAGTCTAGAGAGACGTAAGTGTAGCCAGATTTCCTCGTGCCATTGTCATGGGAGGGCAGTTTTCCTGTCTCCTTGTGTTGAACCCTCCATTAAAAAATAAAAAAATTAGAAAAAGATTCAAAGATGTGGGTGACATTCTATAGAAAACAATGGTGGGAACCTTTGAGGTTACCTCAGCTTGCCCGTTTTGGTTTGTGTGCTGTGAATCCATTGGACGCTTGAGATAATCATGCCCTCCTTACCATGTTTTGTGCCAAACTGGTATCTCTCAATGTTCTCTGACAACCTCTCAAGGGAATTTTTCTGGGTGTAGAATTTCTTTCTGTCTAGAAGGCAACAGAGAGCTTACCCAGTTCTCTGGAAGGACATACTGTTGATGTGGTGGTGCTATTTTATGCTAGTGGCAACTACAATAGTATGTGATTAGTACGTGTCTTAAATATAACGTGAAGGTTTTTTAAGTTGAGAAGTAAGTGGAGGAGAGGGCTGCAGTTACCATTAGCTCTTATACAAGCCTGGATAAAGATGTACCTAAAGAATACGCAGTTCTGGCCCCCTGCTGTCAATGGAGAGGTGTTAGTAACAGTTTTCTACAACACTGAGTTCCGTACCCCTTCCTGCTAGCCAAAAAAAAGGCACTGGCATTAAGGATGTGCTATGTCTAGTACTTGTTTGTGACTCTAGGTGCTGAGAAACCTGTCTGGCACATTATTATACAATACACTGTTCCAGACTACAGTCCACACAATGCATGTGTTGTACTAAAGGTCCTTGAAAGCATATGTGTGGGTTTTCTTTTTAAATATCACCTACAGGTATATGCTATTTCTGGAGCCACGCATCTATGTTAGGACATAGAACAGTGCTGCGCTGTACAATACCATGTTGTATTCTGCATGACAGTGTAGGGTCATTTTTGCTACCCTGCATAAGATTGAGCTGATTACTTGATTAGAGATCAGAAGGGGATTTTTGGCAAAGGGTATAATAGCAGAAATCTAAAGAAAGCTTGCCTTTTTGAGACTTAGCTTTAAGTGGACTCTAATTCATCTGTCTTTTTTTGATCTTGTTCTGTCTATGTACTTATAGTGAAAGATTGTTGTTGTTGTTAGATGTCCTCTATTCTGAGTCAGTCAATGGGGTACTAGGGAGTCTCCATCTGCTGTTGCCCATATATAGGATTTATGGTCACACTGACATACAATTAGAGAGCACTAATGAATTGAGTGATGATTGAGAGATGTAGCTGGAAAGAGGAGGCAGACAAAAATGAATGGTTATTTCTTAACTCTGCCTACCCTGTCTATTCCCCACTCTGGTTTGCTGAATGGTTCCATTTGGACTGATGTGTTTAATGCTTACAGCCCAAAGGTGTGTTTTTGTTTTTTATTTTTTTTTTTCCTTAAGGAAGAAAATTGGTTCCTTATGTTCTGTACATGAAGTTTCCTTCATTTTTTTTTCAACATGCATAAAATTACAGATCTCTAGAGAGAATGAAATACTACATTGCACATTCTAATACCGCACCCAATCGCTTGCTTCTCCTCTCCACTGCCAAACCTTCCAAAAATCATAATATAGCATTGATACATTTACGGGCACTGTTTTTCCATGCGTAATACAAAGTAAAAATATAACTGAGTAACCAGGCATGAAAATAAGTGATGTCAGTTTGTGGTGGATAAATACAATTCTGGGGAATAAAAACGTACCTTTGCCTTGAATCTTCTGCCTACCAAGTCAGAGTGGAGGAGAGATTTGGTGTGTGAGGACTAATTTTAACAGTGCCATCCTGTGTGTGGCTACAGAACTACACTGTAGGTTATAGGTGGTGAACTAGCTCCCCTGAGAGAATAGAAAAGGTGACATCAAATTTGATAGTTGAAGCAGATTTTATGAGGATAGGAAGTGGTGCCTAATAGAAATGAAAAGACAGAAAAAGATATTATTCCTAGGTCATCACTCTGTACTGTGAACTTGAAACAATGCTGTGTTTGGATATATGAATGTTTGCAAACCAATGAGAAAGAACATTAGGTTTATGGACTGTTGTGTGTTTTTCACTTTTTGCTTGATTTGCATTGTTAAAGTAAAATGCTTTTCTGAGTGCCAGTTGTGGAGCAGACTATGCAAATCATCTTTTTTCTTTCTCCATTGCTCTGGCATAGAAGCAGCAAGGTGTATTGCACAGTTTGCTTTCTCCCTGACGAACTGTTCCCAAGGAAGCAAGGGCATAGTTGTGGAGCTTGTCTCCAGCTACATCTCTGAGATGAGGTGCTCAGTGTGTCAAAATGATGTTGTTGTGCTTTGTGGCTCAGTGATACAGATCCCAGCTCTGCTCTAAGTTATTTACTCTGTTGTTGCACCCTCCCACTGTATTATTCATACTTTTTTTTCCACTCCCATTTTAAAATTTTTCTTTCTAACCTTTTCTTTTCCTCAAGTTCTCTCTCCATCCCTGCTGACCTTTCATATCCTGCACGTATCTCTTGCTGGCAATCCTGAGATCCACAGTCTCCTCTCTTACCCATCCAGGCCTTTCCTTTTTCTTGCATCTGTTCTGGTTTTCCCCTCTCGTCATCCCTTCCTTCTGTTATTTCCTCTCTTCACCTTCACTTTGCATGGACTATGTCAAGTCAGCTAGCTGAGAGTGTACATGGAACATTTGAGAAAAACAGAATAAGGTAGAGAAAGATAAGGGAAAGAAGTTTCTAGATAGTTGTTTAAGAAGGGACCTGTGTTTCCAGCACTGGGGGCAGGGGGGAGGATGGGGGGAGTAAAGTATTGAGAACTGTGTTCTGATGAGCTCCTGTTCATTTTGAATCCTGTCAGCAGGGGCCCTTACTACAATAACAAGAAGTCATTAGCTGCCTCGTTTTATATCCATTGAATATGACACAATTTTTACAGGAAAATCTGTTGTGACTTCTCCTTTCTCCCCACTTTTCCTCTTGCCACAAAACGATTTGGAGAAGGGATGGGATACCAGATATTTAACAAGCTATTTAAAAAGTCCTTTTTTGTTCTTTTCATCAACTTTCTCCCTGTCCTCTTGCCAGCATGTGCAGTAAGTTCCTGTCCCTGAGAGTTTGCACCAAAACCACAGTTTGAACCAAGCTGTACATAATGGGCGTCTCTGTTAGTTCCCGCCAACTGAAGCTCCCAGCAGTAGATGGAAAATTAGACATACACAACTGCACAATAAATCTTATTGTATTTCACCCAGCTAGCATCACCGCGAACAGGCCTTGAAAAATGTGTCGTGTGTGCTTGAAATCATACTTGTGCTCCTGCCATTAAAGAATGAAAAAAAACCCCTCGTAAAAAAAAGTTTCATTTACTTTTTTGTTATAAAATACTTTTTACTGGTGCCAGCTGGAAGGAAAATGACCCAGTTAGATCTCAAAATTATGATGTAGCTTTAAGTGCTATGTTTAGATTAACTGCCAAAATGTTAGTATAAAGTGGTAGGTGTTTGTGCTGCAGATAATAACTAATGTACTGTTGGTCAAGATAGGCCACTGTTCTGTTATTATTGTATGGATCTTATGACTAAACATTGGAGCAAGCCTAGTGGAACAACAATATTTTACTGTGCCTGGAATACTAGCTTGTCAGAACTTAATTGGGGTGCCAAAAATCTAATGAATCAGATTGGGAAGATGTCTTTTTTTTTTTTTTTTTCTGTGTGCTGTTATTTCTGATTTGTATTCCTTTCTGTAAAGTGAACTGTATTTGTGTTATGTATTTCCTGACAAGTATTGTGTCAAATACAGTCAGACCCCTCTCATTGTCAAATGATTATGGTCTTCCAAAGACAGTAAAATGTTTGTGGGATTGTGTGTGGGTTTTTTTTGTTTTGGTTTGGTTTTTTCCTCTATGCTTGTGAGACTGGGTTAAATGTGTTGTATATTTTTAAAGGACCTGCTTACAAGGAAAATCAAGGTTAAAAGCACTTCAGAACTCAAGTTGTGCTGATGTGTATGACCTTTGGGCCTAGAATTAGCTATTTTTACTCTGTTGATATAAAACATTAACCTCAGTCAAATGCTGCTTGTAAGAAATGAAAACAGAGCTGTGATGTTTAAATACACAATCTAGATGTACCTACACCAGTCGCCATGAAAAAGTCAACATTTGCTAACAGACACCACATGGTGGATTCTGTGGTAGTGCAGCTATTTCTTTGAATAGGAGAGGAAGTACCTGTGGGAGAGGAAACATCTGAAATATCTTGAATCTACATGAGCTCCTAACCAATCCTCTGCTGTCATCAGTCCATGCTTCTGATTTTCCAAATGTCCTCCTCTCCCCTGTTCTGTGGTATCCCAGGCAATAACCATGACTAGGCATTGGTTAGTAATGTTAGGTACCTGTCTTCTTGCCCCTGCTCGTGACTCCTGTGTTGCTGCTGTGTAGAAAGATTTGGTAAATTATACCAGCTGCAATAATGATGATTGTATTGGACTTTTTTTTTTTTTTTTTTGAGGGAGAGATTAGGTTGACTCAAAACAGGAAATACTTGTATATGTTTCTTCATCTAGTTCTATCTTGGAACTGAGCTGATCTCAGTCTTGCATCTGGTCTTGCTTTTCATAGCTGATAGGACTTCTAGATATAACTTGGAACTATTTTCAGAAAAGGGGAGTTCAGAATAACCTTAAGTCGTTATTAGTCCTAGGCTAATGGATGGAAGTGCCATCTTCACCTTGACTAGAGAATCAGCAGATTTCCAGGGGACATGTAAATAGCAATGCTGACTAGCAACTTGCTGAAAACTGATGTTTTTCAAAGCTTTGTCTTGGACACCATTTTAAAGGAAAAGGATATTGCCAACAACATAACCAGGATAAATTTTATATACAGAATGTTCACTAAACTTGCATTGTTCTTCCAAAATTAACTTTCAAATGAATTTCTGTTGTCTATGTAAAATCCAGTGCAAAAGTTCTGCAGCTATGGTACACAATTGAGAGAGGTGATTGACAGGTTAATATTTATGCTTTACTCCAACCGAAGTAAATAAGATTCTTGCTGTTTGAATGTCTGTGGTTTCAGGAACGGATAGGGAATAACTAGAGATGTTTCAAATAAGGGAAATAGGGTACTTCAAATAATGCTGTTACGTTGATCTTTTTACGGTAATGTCTCCCTTAACATTCAGAATGACCAAAAATTTATGCAAAATCCCCTGGCTGCCAAATTAAAAGAACAGCAGAACTCTTCCCAGAATCATATTACTTTATATTTGGAAGAAAGATATATAAATACAGCATCATGTAAAATGGACATGAGTAAAAATACAGGTTAAAACTCCATCGCATCTGTATTAATTTCAGGACATCTGTCCTGTGGAGTACTTAGCTTTGTTGGAGTATTAACGTTTTTAGACTTACTAAGTTTTGAGTCTTCTGAATTGGAAATGCTGTAGATACTGGTGTTTTCAATTCACTAAAACCTATAATATTTATCTAATATGTTTTCCTAATCCACTCAATGTAATGTTAAATACATTTCAAGTTATATTGCAAGTTCTCAATTTAAGGAGGAGAACTTAACATCTTAGCCTTTACCATATCAGGAAGTGATCAGTGGAATGCTTTAGAAAGCAAACACTGTTTATTTTAATTTGCTACTCCAATTAGAGTGTTCAATAAGAAAATACTTTTAATTAAAATATAGATGCTAAAAATATGACATTACTCTTTTTCAAACTAAGATGTTTAAAATAGCACTTTGGAAATATTTTTCTAAATAGTTTCTACTAATTTTTCTGAAAGATGTGGCAGAAATATTTGCATACATGTACAGCAATGAACAACAGGGACACTAGCACCCAGCTACCACAGGGGACCGAATGGTTAGAGTAAAATGGTGTAAGGATATTGAAGCTTTTTTTCAGAGGTCCTCTTCAGCAGAAGAGGACCTGATGAATGGACCACCACAGGACTTCTGGTACTTCCAGAAACATGATAGAATGAGAATCCCAGCCTAAAAAGCTGTGATAGAAAGGATGCAGTCTGAAAATTAACCTTTACATTTGCAGGTTGTCTGCTGAAGTCCTGATTCCCAAACGGTGAAGCCTTTTATCCTCTTTGTTTCTACTGGCATCACCTCTTGGAATTGGGTCTGAATTGATGCTAGCATACTTCTATTGCTATGCTAAGTTTTTAGGTACATGGTTTAAGATGAGTGAACAATGCAGCTTTTGTTCAGTCTTACCTGAAGTTTAACTTCTTATTTGAAAGATTGAGGGGGTTTTTGTTTATATTTGATTGTTGAGGTTTCATCTTATAGCTCCTACACAGCAAAGTTCAATGTTGTTTGATATTTACTTGTTTTTCTTAGTGACGTGAACCTTTCTGAGGAAATAAAAAGAATAGACTTTGGGGGGTTTGTTGGGTGGGTTTGTTGAGATTGTGGGTGGTTTTTTGTTTGTTTTTTGACACAGGACATGTAAGTGGTAACCTCTGTACTGTCTTTGTCTGACAATTGTTGTAGTTTGATACTGTATTTTTAATAAGTCTTGCAGAAGTTGCCAGGCCAAAACCTTGACTATTAATAGCTCTAGGTTTGTTGAGAGTGGAATGGCATCCAGTCCTGCCGAGAAACAGCTGAGTATCTGGGAGTTTGACACACATACCTATTCCTTCCCCCCCCCCCACTTAGTGAACATGTAGTATCCAAAAGGAAGAGTGTGGGTTAAGAATTATATGCCTACAGGTACCTCTACTGGTAAGATTTATGCTCTTGTAAGTGCCACATGTTCCGCAAAACACCCCTGCAGACAACATAGAATGTTTCCCTTAACTGCAGCAGTCTTGGAATCTGTACCATAAATAACAACACTGTGAATTCATCTCGTGTTCACAGCATATAGGATGACCATGGAAGGGAAAAAAAAATCATTAAGGAAATACTATGTAGAGTGATAGCTACAAAAAGCTACAGCTATAACTGCATTTCTTTATAGTCTAGGGACAGAACATATAGTTATATTCTACTAAAAGTGAAGTTATTTCCTAGTTATGTCAGAGTTCGTCTGTTTCTGGGCAGCAAAGTAGTCCAAGCCAAAACACTGTGTCTGAACAATCTTCAGCTTTAGGATTATTTAAAATCCAAACTTGGTTCATATCCGAAGTGCCTCCAGATCCTAATTGTGTAGAGTTGAGCTCCTTTCTAACTTGTGTTTAGCTTGCTAGTATGTAAACTGTAATAACTTACCTCAATTGCTGACATGCTTGCTATCTTCAAATATTCCCCCTAATTTCCCTGGGATAATGAAATCGTGTTTTGGATGGCCAAAGTTGCTATCTCAGGTGTCCTTAAATTAAATAGTGAAAGTTGGATTTGGCTATGTACTGCCCAATGGATGCTGAGTAAAGGGATGTGGTCACAGTGACTAGCCTTGCTGAAGAGGGCCCTGCTTGGTTTTGCGCTGAAAGAAGCTGTCTCTTGCCTGACTACTCCAGCTACTGGACAGTTGAAACTTTACAGCTTGAATTGTACATCTTAAAAAGCCACAAGGTTGCTGCCAGAACTGAACGTCTTAATTTTTCTTTTACAGATCTAAGAGCTTACTTTCAATCTCCTGCACTACATGTTTTACTTAGAGACATATATTGGGGATTCTGTTGGTTCCTACCATGAGTTTCAGTTTTAGGTGGTACATGTTGTCATGAGTTACATGCTGTGCTGATTAAGCTGCATACTTCACTAATCAAGCTGCAAAGTTAAGTAGGTGAAATTTAATACACTCTACTAATCAAGGTGCATTCTTTGTTGAGCAAGCTGAATATTTTAAATGTAGAGATTTTCTTATGTACTCTGGTGGCTGGCTTGGAGGCCTCTTATTGCCCATATACATGGCTAGCAAAAAGCCACCAGCAGCTATTCCATTACTGACAATGGAAGGAATGTGAGCTTTCGCTTTGATACTTGTTCCAGTAGAGCTTAGGGAAGAAGTAATCAAAATTAGCCCTAGTGAGCAAACGACACTATTTCCCTTTGGTAAGTCTCATTGGATTACACTGGAACACATTCCTACCATAACAGTTCCTACCAATAGCAAGGGTGCATATGACTCTTGGACCTCAATTTGGTCTTCAAGTTTCTCATAGAAGTAATTGATCTTTAAAGCCCTCTCACGATGATTATTGTCTGCATTCAGATAATCTTTATTCAGTTTTAATTCTGAACTCTTTCTTCAGTGCATCTCAGTCATGTCTCTAAACTAATTGACAAAGGCAGAAAAATGGTAGTTTTATCTCTTCCTCTCTTGCTAATAACAGAACATATTGGGAAATATGTGAAGCCATAGAGGAAAAAACAGTGGCTGCCAAAAGTTTGGTAGCAGCATTACTCACGACTGAACAAGTTACACAGAGACAATGTAACAAGAAACCAGGTGTTTGAACTTGTTTAGGGAATAAAAGGGTGCAATTAAAGAGACTAAGATTATCTTTTTTTGTTTTGTTTTTTTTTTTTTTTTATTCTTTTACAGCACTTACTACCATTAGCCTTCTGTCCATAACCTACACTGTAAGTAGGAAAACAGGAGAACAAATACTGAAAAATCAAGTAATTCCACAAATTTCCACTTTGTGTCTGCATATGATAAGGGCCAGTAGATATCCTGCCTGTGTTGCAAATTCACATGTTCTAGCCTTAGTGGTCTTCTGGGTCTTATCTAGGGATAAATTATTCCTCTGTTTGCGAAATGCTGATGGACTCAGCATTAGATTAGATGATCTTTTAAAGGTCCCTTCCAACCCAAACTATTCTATGATTCTATGACTCGTTTGTATGTATTTAAGGGAAGCAACAATCAAGTCAGGCTGCCTCCTGACACTTTGTTCACTCTGTGGATTTTAACACAGGGACACATGTGGTCAACAGTATGCAGTGGCATCCTTCACTGAGGAAAGATTTCAGTCTGTGTGTTTCAGCAGCTTAAAAAATGGCATAAGAGGAATATTGGATGTTTGAAAAAATGCCTGTGATTGCTGAAGTCAAGAAAGGTTTTCTGAGGTTAAAAAAAAAAGAGAAGTAAAACTGATGTGAAAACAGACCTTCTTGCAGGTAACTTCAATGTAGAGTGCTATTAGAAAGCAAGCAGTTATATAGAGAGGTTGGGGATTTAGTTTCGATTGTTTGGTAATGTCTTTTGCTTTGTTCAGTCTGCATGGAGTGCAACCCACTCAGCTTCAGTTCAGCAGCTTGTTTTATATCATTCTGTTTATGCCTGTTAGTTTTTAACTTCTATCCTTTGCATCTAACCACGGTCATAGTTTGATCTTAAGGCCATCAGTAACTGAGCAAGTAGGTGCTGTTTTTTTTCTGGTTGTTCATTGTGGAGCAGTACAAAATGTCTGAAGGGGAATAGCATTGTCATACTCGGGCTCAGAGTGATTACTGAACATTACCTTCTTGTCAACATTTATCCACTTGTTAACCTTTTGTTGGGGTATATGCAGGGAGAAATAAAGGATATGTGATTGTAAGGAATGTATAACTGCAACTTCTAAATACTTAGCTTGGAAAGTCAGCAGACGTTAACTATCAACATAACATTTTCCACAAACACAAAACATTGCAGTTTGTTAACTAAATTGTTGAGATGTCCTCTGACTTTACAGTGAATCAGTAAAACGCTGTATTACACTCAGTAAGAACAACCAAGTTCCATAAATTATTAAAACTAAATTGGACTTCTCAACAATAATAAACAGAACATAGTGCAATACAATGACTGTGGTATGTTGGGTTTTGTTTTTCCTTCTTTGTTTCACCAACTGATTTGCTCAAATCAGGATTCCATGTTAGTAAGAAATAATCAGCTCTATGTAACTTTAAAATTTTGAGTGGTGACCAATGCTGAGCGTAATGTGCTGCTAGCTCTGTAGAGCAGAGACTTCTCCTTGGGTATGTACAGCATAGGTGTACGTGATGCAGAAAATAGAAATCTGATCCAAAACTGAATTCTTGAATGCTCAACAGGTGTTAGTATAAGTGACCAGTTGCATAAGAAAACTAGGCACAGATTTAACTTGGTCTTTCTTTTTTAGGCTTTCAAAGTAGGAATTTCTGTGTGGGAATTTTTTTTTTTTTAAAAGGACCAACTGCCTATAGGAATATTGTTTGTAGGTTGTTGGAAGTGAAGTTCGATTCCTAGGATACTTCACCACTTTAAGCTGCAAAGGATGAAAATGTCCATTGCGTACCACACAGTGTCAGTGTAAAGCCTTACAGAGTAAGTAAATTCCACAAGATGTAAATTCCACTCAGTAGTGTGCAAGTTGATTATGGCTCAACATTTACATAGGCTCTTTAATTAAGAGTAAAGGTCAATAGGTTAAATAAGTAACTTAATCAGAAAATTATGCAGAAGTGCCACAAATCAAACACATTATACAACCCTTGAGATCGATACGATATGCAAATCGATCAGTAAAGTATACAGTGTATGACTTCAAGTACTGAAACATGCAGCATGATATTGCAAACACAATAGTTCGTAGTTTGTCTCACTAACAACCCAACAATTATTTATTTATTTATTTTTCAATTGCAGCTTTCCTTTGTCATGCGTAGCGTTTGATTCCCAGGCAACTGTTTTAGCTCATCTTCAGTGCTGTACAAAGCTATGAGCAAAGTTGTTGTTTGGATGAGTGAGTAAAGGACAGGTTTCAAAGCATACATGATATTGTATAATCACTAGGGTTGTGTAAGGGGCAGGGAAAGGCAACAAGACTTCTTTAACTAGTAAATTAGGGTGTAGGCCCTCTAGAATATCAAAGGAGCAGGGTCCAGATTCTCTTCTCTGCTGTGGCTTGCTTGGCACGAGGAGGGGACTGATGTATGGTTCCCTCATTCTCCTAGTTCATCTTTGCCAGCCCTGACCGCACCATAGGATAGAGAACTGCTTTCTCTTATGAGAACTGGGGTGAGCCAAAGTGCAGTATGTTCCAACCACCAGCCTTCCCTGTCCCCATATATTTGACAGGACATGAGGAGTTAGAACCAGATGTTCAGCATGTGGAGGTGGGTATAATTCCTGGCACCTCTGTGGACCTATGCCCAGATCCAGCCACCTTCCTTTTCTTTTGGGCTTACTTTGCTATTTGTTGGAGTCTTGTTCTGCCCCTGTTCTGGAACAGGTGACTTGTATGTAAGAGTTCAGACCACTGTTATTGATGCCATGTTGCTGGAGGCGGTCATTGCAACAGTTCTGAGGGTTATCCAGATTCAGGAAAACCTATTCTGAAGAATTGTTAAGATTGGAAATGCATTCCATAATCAGGTATTTGTAAGCCCTAGCTTTTCAACTGGTGGGAGCAATTTTCATCACCTGGTGGGATGCAGTAGATTTTTAGTGTGTAAGAATCCATTAGCTGGTCAGAAATGCACTGAGGTCAGAAGTTCTGTGTCTCTTTAGATCAG
>KL276710.1:15926-63115 GCA_000699545.1 Podiceps cristatus
ACACACACCCCCCCCCAAACCAGGTATGGGAGTAATTACTGTCCTCACAGCAAATATGCAGATTGATTGCATTTGGTTGAATCGTGTTCATGCAGTGTAGTCTTTTTGAATTCTTCTACAGTTTCTGAAAGTAGCTAGAGTTGTTACAGGAATAAGACAGATGGAAATCCCCTCCTCCTGTAATCACAGTATGATGGGCTCCTTGGCAAAAAAGCCAGGTTTTCCTGCCCATAAGCACAAATACAAAAGTCATTGGCGTTTAGCACTGGAAGTGATAGGCACGCTCGTGCCAAATGGCATTTTATTGTGTCTCTCTTTTCTTTTTCCTTTGCACTTCTTTTGTTTGTCTGAAAAAGCCATGGCTGAATGTCTTCCAAGTGGCTGCATTGTTGCTAAGGCCTACTGTGGGAGGAGCCAACTCAGTAATACAGTATTACTGAGAAAGAGGGTATTAGAGCTACTTCCCCCCCGCCCCCTCCTTACAGAAATGACATTTTTGGTCTGTTTGACCGTTTGTGGTTTTTTCAGTGCTTTTCCTGTTTTCAGGTTTTATGGTCTGTTACAATGGCCACTGTTTCTTCTTTGTCTTGTTTACTTTATAAGTAATTTAACCAGTTAGAATAATTTCTATGTGACTATTTTGGCAGGTTCTCATATAAGTTTGTTTCTAGAAATCTGAGCTTAAACTGCTGTTTCTAAGGTGAAGGCTACCTCTGTATTAAGATTTCTGCTTGATAAATAAACTAATCATGATATCGCATTTTACCAATACTGCTGTTATTTCTGCTGTGGGGAGAGGCTGCATCAGTACTGAACTCTTAGTGTGTTTTGATGCTACAAGTTCCAGACTCTGTGGTTTGAACCAAGTCTTTCTATTATGCAAAGGGTCAAAATTCCAACCACATCTCTGCTTACAAGCGTCTTCCACAGCAGTGGGTGGCTTCAGTATGTAGGAAACTTTGCAAGTGCTTACTAGATTTCAACAGCTGTCTTGTACAATTGTACTGTTTTGTTAGAGAGATGTCTGTGCAAACGCTACTCATGATTTAGCTTTTTTAAACTTTGGGTATTTTCCATATGCCTGATAAAGAAAAATAAAAAACCAAAAAAACAACAAAAAAAGACTTTGTCCTGAGAAATTTCCTGTGATCAGACAGATTAAAGATGGGGGACACACACACACGGACTGTTTCAAATTAGGGAAGTGACTGAAATCGTAAGAAATGAATTGAATGTGCTATACTCAATCTATATTGCGTCTCCTAGCTAAAATAAATTTTAACTTAAAAAAAACCCTTCAAGTACTCACGGCTGTAAAAAGAGTGCAGCACTGAGGTTTGCTAAACTGTGGCTGGAATATTGGCGGAATGTTTCTGGCCTGGCCTATTGTGTAGCTGTTAGTGGGCTTCTACCAGCGTTCAAACTGTTTCCCTCTTCTCTGTGTGAACGGCAATTGCACGCTTACAGGCATTGTAAACACTAAATAGCGAAGGACTTGTTTGGGGAGAACAGGCTCTTCTGTCAGCTGCTACTGCTTCACTTACTACTTTTCCTCAGTTCTCTAATTCTGGAGGCAAGAAGCTTTCTTCCCCCCCAAAAGCCGTCTGTCTCCCCTTCTTTGTTATTGTCCATGAATAGCTCAAAATGAAATCTAAATGTGATGTAAATCTTAGAAATGAAAGAGTCAGTAGGAAGAAATGTATATCGAGTATGCTTCAGATCTCTGGATTTCTAGTTCAATCTCATGATTTGATAATGGTGTGGATTAAGCTTTCTAAATGTTCATGTTTGGCAATGCTAGATTCCATTGATAATATATTTTAAATTTATAGCAGAATTTCCCAGCATCTGGGGAGATGGAACTTCCTCTAATATCTAGCTCCCTACTTATTGAGACACTGGCAAAATCTTCTATAGTAGCACCTTCTTGCCACTCACTACTCAGTCTTGACATACTTAAAACTGGGTATTTGTTGTTCATGAGTCTCTTAGCAAATCTTTTCATAAAGACACAATGATACTCAAGCTTAAAACAAAATTCAGAACTAGGCAATTTTTCAATTTTTCTGTGGTTTTGCTGCATACATTTTGTAGAACTCAAGCAGTGCTGGTTGAGTAGAATGACTTACCATATATATATTTGCTTTCAAAGTATAATGGACTTCATCCAAACCTACTCATGGCAGTCACCTTTAGAATCCTCCTCCTTTCATCTCTTCCTCATATAAAATCTTCCAGGTGAACTCTTGTGGAAGGTTTACTGTATTTTTGTTATAAATTTGTTGCCTGACTATTGGCTTTGCTAGTTAAGAGGAATGTGGAGGGAGGAAAGCACCACTTTGACATCTAAGCATATGATGCTTGCTGCTCCAAGGGCCTCAGAAATGACTAATGAAGGAGCATAGTCCTCCTACACTCCTCCTCTTTGCATGTGCACATGCTCGTACAGCTAGTGAATTTGCACCTGTGTAATACTTTATTTACCTAAAATGCTTTCATTCTTTATATGAGTCTATTTTTAATTTCAGTTTCTCTAGTTGATTTTTAACATACAAATCTTCAATGCTTATTGCATAGCCACATTTTTAAAGCCATAATGTTCCTGCTTTTGCTGTAGGTTCCATAGAATGAATTGCTTTGGTTTTCATTACCAAGAGAAGGTAGAATCAATAAACCCCTCTGTCATTCAGTCTACATATAATTTTATTGAAAAGGGCTGTGTGGAAGGAACTGCATCTCCAGGCTGAAAATGTTCTATTTAAAAGGTTGCACTGGGACAATGAGTAAAACTAATATTTTAATGGATGATATCTATATTGTTTAACCAGTGTCTCTCATGTTTCTGTTACTAATCTAAATTCTGAACCCCAGCAGAAGAATGCAAGTGTGTTGCATTATGTAAATGATGTATAGGATTCATGGTGTCCAGAAAAGAAAAAAAAAAAAAAAAGGAAATAGATATCGAATTGCTAACCCCAAGGCAAGGATCACCAGCTGTCCTCCAGTTCCATAAAGTAGTTGCTAACAGGAGCAGTTCATATGATTCTCAGCACCACTGTCACTTCTTAACTCTTTCAATACATGAATCCCTTATTGAATAGAAATAAAGATATTTAAGTTAGCATTTCAAAGCCTGTGTTTCTTTTAAAAAGGAAAGAAAAGTAGCACATTTCTGTAAATCTGTGGGTTTTTTATGGTTATTAAGCTAATACACTTTAGGCTATTTGGTCACATTAGTAACTGAAAAATGCATTAAGAACATGAAGGTGTTATCACAACTGATCTGTAATACTGTATCTCACACACCTGAAGTATATCTCATTATTATTTAGCCCCCTGAGGTATACTGGGGTCTTCACAGAAGACACAGTCCTTGATAAATAGCAAGTGATTATCATCTCAAGCTCTGGCCCCGCAATTTACTAAAGGAGCCTTATCTCCTTCAAGATTTTAGTCATATAAAGAGCTCTCTGCAGGAGGATGCCTAGCTTCAATAGTTCCTTGTTCTCGTGTAGATCCCTATCTTGGTAGAGCTTCTTCTGTGCTCGGGGCCTGTGTCTAAGCCATAACACAATTGGCAAACATTGTTCTGTGAAGGGGTCTGGGAGTTGCTGCAGGGAGATGGGCGCATGTACGTTCTGGTAGTTGTGTTTGTGCATCCTCCCTCGCTGCAAAAAAGGAATAGCAGCGTGTTTTGTCACAATCAGCTTGCATTCCATTTTTTAAGAAATAGTGTACTGTATTTAATGAGGACCCATGTAATCAGGACACCTGTGTTCCTGGTATGTTGCCCAGGGAACCAATTTACCCTAATGACAGTGAATGACATTTACTGCTGCTTAGACTAGTGCTTAATTTAAACAATAGTGCATTAGCAATATTTAACTTAATGGGGATGTATTGGGTTTATGCCAGTGGGTTAAGTAATGTTTAACTAGGTGTTAAATAGGTAATAATAGAATAATACTCTGACTTATTTAGTGCCAATACATTCTACCTGAGAATCTGTAAGTGTTAAAGAAGTGTTAAGGTACTGTACCTCAGAGTATCTGTTTTGAAAGGGGAAGTAGTTTTTTCTCATTTTCTAGAGATGCAGAGAGAAGCTAAGTCTGTCCTCAGTTTGACATCTAGACAGTAATACATTGATACTAACTGTGGATGAACTTGTGAGTAAAGAACTCTGTTCCTCCAGAGTCTGTGCCTGGTATAGATTTTGGCCCCTTGCTTAAATTTTCTAACTCTCTCTTCACTTAGTTACATGATAATTCTCCCTTTTTCAATTAAAAAAAAAGCTCCCGAAGGTGGTGTAAATCTACAACATGACACTATTCTCCACAAACAGTGAGATCCAGCTGAACGTTTAAAAATGTTTGTGTAATGTGCTATTATAGAATGAGTTGTTTTGTTTTCCTTAACTTCCAGCGTCATCAAAGTGACTTCAGAGTCTAACAGCAGTGGGCCCCAGGTTGATAAGGGAAGCTGGTTCATAAGCTGGAGACATGATTTATCATTGTGTTACCTCATTGTTACCCCTGTATCAAATGTGCCATCATGAAAGATGTTGCATATAACTTGAAGCTGATTTCACAATGTTGACATCTAGATCCCTGCAGAATTTTAGACTCTTATATTGGAGACTTGGATTTGTCAGAGATGTGTAGTGCTCTGTCAGCAACTCCTGCCGTAAGCTTCCCTGCGTGCATGGCTTAAGTCGCCTGCGTACTGAGGATTGGAGGCCCAGTTCTGATAGAGCATAGCTGCTTCATCTGGACTGTTGCTGCGAAAGATGACTGTGCTAAAAATCTGGAGAGATAAGAAAGGTAAAAGATATAGGCAGATGTATGATTGTTGAGAGAGGGTCATTAGTAGGTGTAGTGTTCAAGAGGGAAAAAGCCAGCATGGAAAGGTGTAAAATCCTAAAAGGGAAAGGGGAGTCAGGGAACAGGGGGCAGAGTCAGTATTGATGGAGCTGTTAGAAGGTGGCCACTCAGCCAGGCTGAGAGTGCCTTCCAGGGAGCTCTGGAGGCAGATAATTGCCTGCTGGAACACTGCAGCTGCCTTATTGGGATGCTGAGCAGTACCACTTGGCTTCATAATTTGTAAATCCTTGCTATATTTTATGTGTGTTTAACTAATAAATAACGGCATTATACTTCTCCGTTAAGCATACCCTGCTTGCAGTGTCTCTTTGTGCTTGGCTGATGGTGCTCAAACAAGTGATACTTGGCTTCAAAACATTGGTATGTTCATCCCTATTTTATCCAGATAGGGCTATCTTAGTTCTGTAAAACCTGTTGCGTTGACTTGAACTTTTGTGCAAAGATGACTTGTGTTCATATCTGATTTCATGCAGTTTGGCTTCTTGGTGCCTCTAGAAATGTTGCAGTTGTTAGATTACTATGTCAGTGCTGTATTTTACTGGAATTTTGGATCTCGCTATCTAATGCTCTTCATTCTCTTCTTTCTACTGATATTAATTCACACAAAAGCTAGTATCCTGCCTAAACCATGATCAGAAAGGATTTGGATGCTGCATCATCTTTCTATATAACTATGATATGAATGATATTTATATACATATATTTAAAAATATTTATGACAAATGTGGCATGTTTGTGTACAAATATATAAAAACAGATGAATATATAAAATACCTAAATTTACAGAAATACAAATGAAAAGAGATACTTAAAACGCAGTGTTTTCACCAAAAATACAGGCATGTTAACCTCTTGCAATGTTAAAATATGGCCAACTTGGAATACTGTAGCAAATATCCTATAGCTGGATGTTTTGCTTTCTAAATGATGAATTATCAGATTATACTCTGCCTTGATTTTGGAAAACAGGCTACTTGACTGGCAGGAGGCTTGTAGTGTTTCAAATGGAGATAAAGCCTCCTGTAGGTATTTGTGGTGAAACAGCATTTGAACTGTTAGTATATTTCATTTAATAATAACTATGAAAAATAAGTAATTTTCTATAGTCTTTGCAAAGCGGGTATTTATTATCATATAGGAGCAGCTAACAAAAATGTATTACGAAGAAAGTTTGAAAAGATAATCAATAGAATTCTGTACCTTTAGTGGAAGCAAAGTGTACCAGAAAACTTACTATGTTTGTCAGATTTTAATATGGTTTGGTGTCCCTGCCCCCTGATATCATGTGAGGATGGGAGGAGTTGCATCATTTACTTCCTGCAGATTTTAGATGTATGTGCTTACAGACAGTTCATATTTTGCAAATGGTGGGTTGTTACTTCAGCTGGTATGTTTTGGTGTGTTTTAGAGTGTAAATTGATTAGGCATTTTGCTAGGCTTAGTTGCTTTTTTCAACAAAAAAATGCCTTTGAATGGAGGCAGGAAATTTTTAGTTTCAAAGTGAAAGGACTGAGCTTCTCTTGGGTGAGAATCCCATTGACTTCAAAATCGCCAGACTGAAAATTTATTTACATTACACTGAGTTCTGTCTGTGCCCAAGCACAGGATCTGCATAGGGAAACCTAGTGGAAATCAGCGGAAAAGGAATTCTTCTCTTTACAAGCTAAAAGCCTGTCAGAAGATGCACTAAAACAACTTATGCACTAAAACAACTTATGATCTGGAATAACATGTTCCTTAAATGTTGTAACGGTGAGAACCGTACTTGCTCAAAGTGATGGATCCAAGACAGAATCAGGGGGAGAGAACTCGTGGGTGGAGATAAAAACACTTTGCCAGGACAGCAAAGAAAAAGATAAAAATATATTATTAATAGTAATGTGTAAGGATAATAAAATATATAAAATGAATGATGCCAAATTTCCTACCACCTGGCAACAGATACAGCCCATCCTGAGCAGCAGTCAGGGAGCAGGGATATTCCCCTGCAGCCATCCCAGAACAGCAAGTTCCAGAGAGCTAGTGAGGAAACAAACAGCCGAATGAACAAACAGGCTGCCCCCCCCCCAGAAAAAAAAATAAATAAAAAATAAGGTAACCTGAAGAGGACATGAATAGACCATGAACCAAACAAGGAACCAAGAAGGAAAAAAAAAGGGGGGCAATGTATGACCCTCACTTACACCAGGCATGATGTCTATGGTATTTTTGCACATCGCCCTCCCCAGAAGTTTGTGCATGCTTTAAGGCTTGATGTATGAGAAGTTTACTGGGGAGATGTTTGCTGTGTCAAATTGTACATCAGAGCTCCATGAGGTTAAGTGTGTGTGGAATCGGTCACTATTCTGTTGTCTGACAGGACAGGTATGTTTATGACTTCGTGAAATCTTTCTGTTCCTTCGGATGAAAAAGCTGAAAGGAGTGCTATGGCTCACGCTGTTGATTAATAGTTGATTAAAAGTGTTGATTTTTTTCTGGGGGGCAGAATTCAGTATTTAGTCCTGTAGAGGATTACAGGTCTACTGAATTTTCAGAGTATTTAGTCTGAAAACTGTATTTGCAGATGCTGAAAAAGGAAAGCCTCTTTGATTACAGGACATAATTAAATAAGCCATAGCATATCTTTTGATTCATGAAAATGGGGGTTCTGCTAAAATCAACAGCAAGATTCCCATTGCAGTACAGGATATCGTGTTGAGGCTTTTGTACTATTTTATAGTAGGAAGAGGAGTTGACTAGTGTTAGCCTGTAGTTCTAGTGAATTTGTATGGATCCCCGTAGGGGAACTGTATATGGGTTCAGGGTCTGTGCTAATAACAGGAGCAAGTGGAAAGAGGAGCTGATGGGGGGGAAAATAAACATGTAGCTAAGCAGCGGGATCCTGCTCTTTCATCTTTTTCTGGAGGCAAAGAATCAAGGAAGAAAAGACAAAAACGAATAAGGCAATGATGTTTGCTCTGTTTATGCAAAGTGTTTTTCTCAAATGTGCATGATAACATCCTGAGACTTAACAGAGAGAAAGGCTGTTGGCCTCTGTCTCAGCTTAGTGAGGTCTTAGGAAATGCCTCCTCCTGGCATAAATTTCTTTACAGTGGCATATCCTAGCACACCTATTTTCCAACAATTTATATGCAAGTTAAGACAGAAGGTATAATACTCTTGTTCACAATGACAATGAATAGGGGTTTCTTCTGCTGTGGTGTGCTACAGATAATCTCCGCTCTTTGTCTTTTACTTGGATTTCTGGAGTTGATTTTTCCCTGAATCTGTAGACATAGAAGCACTGCTTGTTGCCTCTGCTTTGCATTAACTCTTTCAGCATCACAGCTTCATTTGAAATAAAAAAATAAACTCCTTGTAAAGGTAAAGGAAAGAAACCCTAATGTTTATCACATATATTAAAAACAGAAGCCTACCACTTCAAGGAAAAGTAAGGAAATAATTTTTAATTTGCAATTAAAAATCCAGGAAGTTATTTCTAGTTTGAGGCTTATGTAACTGAAGGGAATTTTAAGAAACACAGTTGAATGTATGTCTAAATCCCAAATCAGTCTAAAACTTAGGGCAGAATCTACCCCTCTCCAAATGCTCAGAAGTAGTCATGTTCTGAGACTTCATGCCAGAATTTTGATGCAGCTTGATTTCCAAGGTCACTTTGGTCTAGAATAGGAATGCCCTGTTTGCCATTCCTGCCCAGCTAGCCTGCACCTATGTTCTCTGACTTGTTATATGTATTTTATATTTTTATATTGATCCTCCCTTTGCTGTAACTCTGTCATAGTCAGACAATTTCTTTTGAGCCACATAGGGAAGATCCTGATGAAAACTTTAAATAAAAACCAAACCAATCAAACAAAAAATGAAACAGCAAAACAAAAGCCACATTTTTTTTAAATAATACCTTTGCTTACTCTGCAAAAGAGACAGAAGATTCTCAGTTGTTTGTGTACTGACCGCTGTAACAGTGATACCAAGGATGTGGTTTTAGGTGCTTACAAGCTGCTTCACTACATGGTGTTTGTGGTTTGTGAATGCCTAACTGGTGCTTGTCTCAAAAGAGAAGCCAACATCTTGCTCCTGGCTTCAACAGGTTCCTGTTGCTAAAATCTGAACTAAATTTAGCATAGGTGTACCTAAGATGGGTATGGTTGCAGAGACATGCGAGTGCTGCATCTGGTCACAGATGCTTACCTGGGAAGAAATTCAGTTCCTCTTCTTGTTCCCACATTAGCAGAAAAGACCTTACAGACCAGGGCAGAATCGCTCTGCTTGGCTCCACAGCTGATGTGAGCAGATCAGCCCAACATGTACCTTATTAAACAGTTGATCGCCTGACTCAGTAAGACTTTTCATAGCTGCTATGTTTTCAAAGAAGGAATGACAATATTTAGTAAAATAAATGAAATCCTTTATTTGGTGTGAGGACTTTGAAAAACTTGATGAAAGTTGTTGTGGTTTTTTTTAAGCTGTTTTTCCGTCACTCCCCCTCCTCTTGTCTTTGGCTCTAGGTTCCTGAGAGGAATACAGAGGGATGTCTCCAGCTGTACCATGTTCATACTTTTTTCCTTGGCAAATTATATGTGTGGGTTTTTTTTTAAATATTGGACTGTTCTGCTAAATATTTTTTGCAAAAATAATGGTTTTGAGAGTGATAAGGACATACTCTTGGCAGGCTTGTTTCTGTCCACCCCTTTTCCTCTCACTTTCTGAGAAAAGAAGTCTTTGAATGGAAGCACTCATGATAATAACACTGTGAAATCAATTTCAAATGTGGGCCCAATCCACATTGTTCTGAAGTAAAAAAATATTAATTTCATTGACTCTGGGTGTTGAACTGAGCTGAAAAGGAAGAAAGAAAATTTGTGAAACTTTAAGATTGTGTTGGGTTGGTTTTTTTTCTTTTCTTTTTGTTTTTTTTTTCTCTCTCTTCTCCCAAGGCCAAGCACAGCTGTTTTAAAGTAATTTAGAGACATTTCTAATAGTGTAGCAGGAGGGGGGAAGCAGTAATCTATCAGATATACAAAGAACACTTATTCTGAAAGTAAACCCTGACAGAAGAGATGAAGGGAAAAAGGAAGAGTAGGAAAAGGGATAAAGCTGAATACATGGTATGAGGAAAAATAATTTTCTTCATGAAAAGTTGAACATAAAGGAACTTGCAGCTAGTATTCATGGTAGAGAATTTTTTGGTTGAAAAGATTGACATTTTAATAAACTGATCTTAATTAACAGTACTTTGAAATTCAGAGTTGTACTCTCCCTATCTCAAAACACTAGAACCAGTGGCTTTTTAAATAATTTGCTGCTTGTGGGTGATCTCTTTTTGAAACAAACCCAGACCCTCCAGTCACAATTTATTTTTTATTTCAAAAATGATTTTTACTAGCAAATTTTGCTTTGGTTCAAGAGAATTATAAATCATTATTACACAGCCAGACACTTCAAACATTTTGTAAGAGCTTTGTGCCAAATGAAGCATCAAAGGCATTGCTGAAATTCATGATTACAGCATGGGTGTACGTCCATTCATTAATACATTAAAGTTCAGGACTCTAATGTTATTAATAGGATTTCTAGATTGTTGTGCATTTCTCTCTTAGAAAAGGTGGCTCTTCCTGCCACACAAAGCGAGAGGATTGTTCTTCATTAATGCCAATTTATGGAAACTTTTTGGTAGGCAATTTAGGGCTGCAGAACTTCGACTGAGATTTCTTAGGAACTTTTTGTTATTATTTATTCACCAAAGACAGATTTGGCTTTTGTTTCCTCTTCCCTCTTCCATACACTGTATTGTTGGCAATCTACGTAAGGAAGGAGGGAAGACAGGCAGTAATCAATAGATACTTTTCTTGACCCCTTCATTGCTGCAACTGAATTATACTCGGTGATCATGACTTTTTAGCTTGCACTGTAATAAGCTCTGGGAGACATATGTAATATGGAACAGTATACTTTTGAATGTACTTCAAACATGAGAGAACTCTTAAAGGTCCTGCTGTGTTCAGATCTCTATTGTATTAGACACTGTACAAATCTGTAAGAGGTGGTTCCTGCCCTTCAGCATTTACAACCTGTGTAAATGAGACATCAGAATAAATGATCTGCTGTCTAGTTTTTGGTGCTGGGGAACTAAGATGACAAAACACAAGTGATTCGTTTACATTGTGTATCAAATCTGTGCTAGAACTGGGAAGTCACTCCCTTTCTCCTGAGATCCCACCTAGTTATTTCTTTCTTCTCAAACTAAATGTCCATAAATGTGAAAAGAAAGGACTGATGTGCACCTACATTCAACACATGCTATTACCCTATTTTGAGTTTTGTGAAATTCCTGGCTAATTATTGGAGTTCTGGGTGTTATGTGGCATTTGAGTAGATGTAATAAGAGATGTACTAGTTCTGTGCCAACACAAAACTGTTGTTATCAGTGACTTTCTCAGGGACCTGGACATGTTTTGAAAGTTGGGAGGTATGCTCTGAACAGAATTCAGTGTTCTGTTCTCCTTCTGCAGTACTACTTAACAGGTACAGGTATTTGTCAAAACTAACTTCTCCCTACTAGCAGAAACTCCACTCCTCCTAAGCAAAGGAAGTTTCTTAATTCTCAGTTAATTACTTTTTCTTCTTTTCTTTCTTGCTTCTGACTAACATCCAAAAAGGTATTTCCAAATACATTTTTTCCTTTTTGTTCCTTTCCTATGTTTATCCTGTTGTGGCACTACTTTTGTCTCTCTGGAAAAAGAACTTCACCCAAAAGATCAAACTTCAGTAGTTTGAACTTCAGTTCAGTTCTGTCCTGTATACAGAGCAAACATTGTGCATGTGACTTCTTTTTCTCCTGAATTTCTTAACAGGTGAGTAGGAAAGATAGAGGATGGGGCAGGAAAAGGTCATACAACTTTTTCAGGTAGGTTGGTTCATCATGGTCCTCAACCTGCCCTCTGCTGTGGAGATGTTATCTAGTACTGGCCTGGAAGCTGTTAAATCAGCGTTTGTGCAGCCTTCTGTCTGTGCCAGAATGCCTTGCTAAGAGCTCACCCTCAGGAGAATGAATGGCCATGGTAGCTAAGGCACTGCCCTGCACTAACATGACTGCTTGGGTTCTGGGCAGCTCAGAGTTTAGGAAGAGAATCTCAGGTCAAATATCTTTGTGTTGGCAGGCCCTTTTTAGATCAGCTGAGTATTGAATGTAGAACTTCTCCATTGTGGTCAGTCCCATGACTTCTCCAGGAGAAAAGGCAGTGATTGGGAAGAGTTGTGACTTGTACATTTCTGCCAACACACTGGTTTCAATATGATCAGTAACACCAAGGTGAAAAGGGCTCTGGCGGATAGCAGGTTGGTTGATGTTTGTTTTAGCAAGGAGAGAGAGTGCTCAGGAGGTTATGTTTAACCTAGGGTCACTTCCCTCTTTAAGTATACTTTAATGTGTATAAGGTAGCTAGAACTGTTTGTTAAGGTAATGCCAGAGATAGCTTGAATATTTGTTACATTCCTGAAAAAAGGAGAGGGACCCTGTTTAGACTGCTTTGCTCCATTTCTGCAGCAGTTCCCTGCAAATTAGGGAAAAGCCTGTTGTGAGACCATGTGCTTTATGCCAACTTGAAATATAAAATGAGAGCTAATACTTCTCCTTTGAGTCCTCCAGGAGGCTTGAAATTTACTTGCAGAGGAAGACGCTTTGATCCACATATATTTCATAAGTATTCATAAAGAGACAGAATTAGAAGCTCCCCTTTATTCCCCTTTTCATGTATGCTGGTTTTTAAACACATTTGAAGCTGTGGAATTGATTGAACTTCCAGTGAAGCTTCTTTCCAGAGATGGGATAGACTAAAATGCAGGGTATCACAGGAAGCAAAACTATCCCACAGAATAGTATTCCTCCCCACACTCAGCTGGAGTAGTAGACTATGGGGGGATGTTGAGGTTTACAGACTCCATAGTTGCTTTCTTAAACTGCCTACATAAGCACCAGGGCTTTCCTATAAGTATTTTGGTGGCCTTGAAGTAGCCTCTTCCTGCTAAGCTG
The DNA here is from genome assembly GCA_000699545.1 of Podiceps cristatus. NCBI lineage: Eukaryota > Metazoa > Chordata > Aves > Podicipediformes > Podicipedidae > Podiceps > Podiceps cristatus. The sequence goes on from KL276710.1 coordinate 28,839, forward strand.
CATGCGAACAAAGGACTGACTCTTCACTGGGTTCTACCCTATGTGGAATTTATGCTTTTGCAGAGAGGTGATAGAATAAGACTGAGTTTTAAGGCTATTTAACATGAATTTTTCAAACATAGAAAGAAGATAGCAAACCGGGACTTTAACTGTAGGTTATGAAGTCTCTATTTAGATTGAATAACAAAGCCTGTACTTGTGGAAGAGATGTTCTTGATTTTGTGAGATAATGTGATTCTTCAATTTTATTGTTTTTCCTATTCAGTTTACAGAACTGGTCAAAAGCATTTGAAAATAGATCACCTAAAATACATCATACCTTTTCAGCTAGCTCTGTTTCTAATCTCTATAATTTATAACTACTGTTCTTAGTTGTTATTTGAAATAGTTCAGATCTTGGAATAGACAGTTTTAAATCTAGTACCTAGATTCAAGGAGGTTTCCAATCTCAAGCAGACAAATACAGAGAAACGAAGGAGGAAGGAATGTCATAATGACAAAATAAGTCCGACCACATCGATGTAGTATGTGAATGTTATCTGACTGTTCTGACTTGGTTCCTTAAAATAGAATGAATGGGATATTGTGTCTCTAAATTTCTCATTCAAATATTCTGTTTACTGTGCTGTACATCTGGTATTTTATTCTCCTTTTGATACTATTTCTGGAATTAATATCAGTTGTATTAAACTGATGCAGCAAAATATGCTGTGCTTCAAAATGGTAGTATCGTCTATGTGAGATTCTTAGAGCTTTGCCAGAAGTTTCATTTGTCACCCTCAGTAGATCATTTAGCCTCGTAATACATCAGTTCCTTTCTGTTAGATGAGAATATATTCTGAATCTCACAGGGTTGTTGTTGAGATGAATATAGTAAAGATGAATATAGTAAAAACTGAATGCCAAGATTCTAAGGACCATGCAGATTCTTAAAACAGGAGTCAGGGCTTTTCTGAGGCTTAACTCCATTTTCCTATATCTCTCTTCTATGTAGGTAACTAAAGAGAAAGTGAGGCACTATTCACTGATATATGTAGTTAATATGTAGTAGTGGCACATCTCCTGATTTTGGCCCAGTTTCTTTATCCTTTCAGGGTCTCTTTTCACTTGCAGAAGCACAGCAGACCCCCTTGTTTACTTGTTTGTTTTCTTTTGTTTTGTTTTTGCCTGAACCAATGTGATTTAATGCCAAATTGTAACTGGACCACACAGTTGCTCGCTCACTCCATGCTCCCCTCCTCCCCCCCCCCCCAAAAAAAAAAAAAAATGAAAAACCAAACACACCCCCAAAAAAAACAAACAAACAAACAAAAACCCACAAACCAAAAATAAAGTAACAAGAAGGGAGCATGAACATAACATGAACTGAATAAGGAATCAGAGAGAGGGGGCAATGGCTGACCCCCACTTAACACCAGCTGTGACATCTATGGGATGGAAAACTCTCTTTGGCCAGTTTAGTTCAACTATTCTGGCTGTGCCCCTCCCGAGTTTTTGTACCTGCACATCAGCAAAACCTGGGAAACTGCAAAATGTTATTGATTGTTCAGCAGCAACCAACACCAGCAGCTGCTGTCACCATTTTTTTGCATATGAAATCCAAAACACAGTAGCTGATGAAGACAAAACTAGCTCTGTCCTGGCTGAAACCAGGACAACCAATAAAATATTTAAACACAATAAAAATGTTTATTAGAGACAAACAACACAGTAACTATATTTAAAAAAGAAATACACAAAGCCACGGTGAACAAATCTTACTCCTAGGTGATGCCAGCCATGAAAGCTGGAAAAGTATTCATTATAAACTATCCGTTCTGTCAAGATCAAGGATAGATCCTTGGAGTGAGCTGCACAAAAGGCCAAATGAAAGGATCTCCTCCTCTGTTACAGATAGTTCTATGCATATACATATGCATATGCTGTGCATATACGTTTCTGCATATGTGCATATAGGTTTATACACAGTCCATATAACTCAGTAGCGCTATGCTCTTCTATTGAAAATATTCATGCAAGTGTGCTCTTTGAAATGTGACTATGAAAAGAATTATTTTCTCCATTGTGAAGTTCCCAGAATAAAACAACTGTAGGGAGAATTTGACCAATCCACCAAAGTTAGTGCCTATTTGAACATGCAGCCTTTAATCTTCACTGAATATACCAAGCCTTTGGTTACTGTTCAGGTTCTATTTATCAAATATGTGATGGAGGAACAGTGAGGGAAGCGTGTGTATTTGTGTGCGTGCGCATGTGTTATGGAGGGGCTGTAAAATATCCCCCCTGCTCCCTGCCGAGAAATTCTCTGTTATCACTAAGGTGAGCTTGGAAACAGCTGCTGGAGTTAGTGTTCTAGGCTACTAAATATGAAGTACTTGGTATGGAGATGTTTGATTTTATACCTTTCAGTTCTGTCTTCAATTTTCTTTCCAAAGCAGGAATTCACCACGAGACAAGGCAGTAGTTTCTAGTTTTGTTAACACACAGGCTTTGTCTTCGACATTAGCAGTCAAAGTGACTGCCTAGAGTCCTGGAAAACTAGCCTGGGTAGCTTTCTCATAGCAAGCTACCTTGCATTTGCCGTCCTGAAAAAGAATAAGCTATCTTGTATTTATCACTAGATAATGTGATACAATTCCTTGTATATGTTGTATATATTCAGGAGGGTTGGGAGGTAAAGGAAAAGATGCTGAGTAGACAGGGTAGTCAGAGTTAAGAAAGGATGGAATAAAGGGTCCTGCTTTGGAGACATGACGGGTAGAATAAGGGAGCAGGAGAGGTAAGAGGCTAAAGGAGGAAATGTGAGTTTGGGTACATAGTGCTAAAGGGAAGTGTAGTCCTCTACTCTTCAGAGGACTTATCCATTGAGTAGATTAGGGCCCAGCTATTAGTTATACTGTCAAGTTAGTGAATGGGCTCCAGTGTAGTGTCCTGGGTATTTTGATGTAGTGTGTAAAGTGTTACAAGTGCTAAGTGAATAGATTTTATGAAAGTGCAATGTTCTGTTTTTCTTAGTATCCAAACTGCTCTTACACCCCCTTAGCCCCTCCTTAGGGTATGTGGAAAGTGTAGTTCCTTGATGGGCTTGCTTCAGTATCAAAACACTTAAATTCATGCCCTGGTATCTAACTTGTGGCTATGCATGTCTGCATGACCACACTGTAAGCTGGATTGGTGAACTGTCCTCAGTTAAAGGAAATGTCCCACCTCCATCTGAACGCACCTACTTTAAGCCAGATCTTTTCAGTGAACTAGTTTACTAAGCAGTTGTAATTGTACCACTGATAAGGTGGTGGCTGGTAACTGAGAGTGAGGGAAGTGAGATTTAGTGTGGCTTTTGTTTTGGATTTTTTTTGTCAGCTCTGAAACAAATGTGGTACAGACCTATTTACTTTGTGCCACACAGGCAGTGTCATTTCCCAATAAGGGCATTTTAGTACCAGACTAGCTCCAGATGCTTTTGTTAATGAGTGCTGTTTAAAAGCAGGAAGACAGATTTCTTTGTGCCTTGCTTAGATGTTTTGACATGGGCCACAAAGTGCTTGCACAGCAGTGCCATTCTTATCTGACTTCCTATTGTCACAGAGCATCATGTCCCTAAAGCTTTCACAAGATTAAAAAGGCAGCCACAATTCTGAATTTAAAATGAAGAAAGTATTTGTGAGAAGCTGACCAATTCTTCACTCTATATTGTTCAGCTTATATTGTTTGTCTTATGATGTCTTGTATAGTACTTTATTTGCTTAATTTCTAGGCTCTTTGATGTTAGTGTAATCATTCATAGCCATTTGTTCATATTCAGAATTCAATAGTTTCAGTCTAAGTCAAGATGGAACAGCTCTTTGACTCAGCCAGGATGAGTTTTCATGTAGCGGAACAGAATCCTCAGTAACTTTGTGCTGGTGATCGTGAACATTTAACAGTTTGTGCAGAACCAGGAGCTTTTCAGAACTGTCACTTGCATTATAGCTTTCAGTGGAGAAACCAGCATTTGAAAACATGGAAGAATAAACAGTAGATGAGAGCAGCATGGAGGAGTCTGTCCTGCCACAGCCCACATGCTATACATTCTGTGGTTTAAACAGGATTTCAAGCTACTGTGTATTTGGTAAATATTAATTGCTATGAAGAAACAAATTCTTACACAAGTATGTAAGTATGTTAAGAATATATTTCTAAAAAAAGTCACTAAACAACAACATCTGTGTTTCAGAAACAGTGAAGGCATGATCAGTTGGTTAAACTCTGACCTGAGCTAATAAAAATGCCATGGGAAGTAAGAGTTTTTAAAGAGTATCCTGAGTGAAGAACAAACAAAAGGTTTAAAATGAAAAGTAGTAAATGTTATGGGTAGATGATGTTTATTGTGATTGGTTCCCAAGGTAGTTTGTCCTCTCTGGTCTAGTTTCACAAGTATAGTTCTTTTTTGATTGTACTCTAGTAGACACAGAAGTATTCATGCCTGATATGCTTTATTCTGCAGCTGTGTACAGGGATTAGAGTACTTCCTGCATGTATCCCAGTGGGTTTCTTCCAATGGAAAGCCTCATATCTGTGCAGTAATCCCTTTTTTCTTTATTCACGTGCTGCGTCACGTGACACAGTATTACTTTGGTTTAGCAGGAGTATTCATGTCACTGAAAGAGAGGTAAAGGAGAGCCCAGCTCTATTCTCCTGACTCATTGGAGCAGAGGACTATGCAATGAATTACTAATACTAGGCAGAAATCCTTTCTGATGGAAAAGCTTGAGTGCTGCAGCCAACTTTGGCTTTTTACTTGATCTGCTAAAAGTTAGATGCTATCTAAATGAGACTATCCTTCCTGATACAACTCTTTCTTAAGCTTGAGGCTGTTCTGTCCAGTTTGTTATTCTAATAATAATTTTGGGGACTTCGGTGTATACTTGTGGGAGGAGATTGGTTTCATTTAAACATTGTCAGTTAGTGGAGCTAAATAAAATACAGTGCTAAGCATGGAGGGGATTGAATCAGAGTTTGGGATCTCAGAGTGAAATAGGGCATTGTAAAATAAAGCAACAGAAAGTTTGTAATCTGCCATCTCCTGTGCCCACCTCATTTTCTGTAGGGCACTGCTGAATGTGTTAATTTTCAGCCTGAGCTGGAAGTCTCTCATATCTGTTAATAAACCTCAAAGCCTTGAGTATATTGCCTAGGTGTTGTTGTTTTTTTTTTTTTTTTTTTTGGGGGGGGGGTTTTTTTTTTTTTTTTTTTTGTGTGTGTGTGGTTTTTGTTTGTTTCTGTTTTTTTTTTTCTTCAAGATACTGCTGGGTGTGTTTGTGCTTCAGGATACAGGCATTCCCAGTTTAAGTGGGAGTCAGAATGCAATGTGATGCATAGTCCCCTCGTGCACCTGGCTTCTCTTTGCAAAGGAATTTTGGTGCACAAGGAAGGAGGAAGCTGCACTGTTCTGGTAGGTCCCATGGGACCAATAGGTCTGGATGACGGGGGGGACTAGGCCTGAGCACAGACACAGGCATGTGCCCCTTGGCATCACCTTACAAGCAGGAACACTGTTGATCTAGTCCCATTGACTGCTGTAGATACCAATTTACAGCTGAAAATTTGACTTTGTATTTCTGTTTATTTTTATAAAGCACATGTGAGAACTGTGAGTGCTTATAGGATAACGAGAACTGTGGTCCAGCACTGGTTTGCAACAAATTGGGGTAAACATTTAGAGAACAGGGAGAGGTGAATAATTTGGCTTTCACAGCTTAGGAGTTGCTGCTAATTGCTCATGTGCATGCTCCTAACCTACTGTAATTTCAAGGTAATAGTTATTACGTATTAGAATGTCATGATTCAAACTAACAACCTGTTTAATGTAATCTACTTCCTTTGCAATAGCAGTGAATCAGAGTGTACTGTGGTCTGTTAATACAGTTCATCTAGTAAGTGGGAATTAAGCTGTGCTAACAGTAGTTTGCAGTCATTTGTCTGTACCCTAATTTGCCGCTTTGGGCACTTGTTCTTTCCACTATGTTTCCTCTGGATATTAGGAAAAATTTATTCACCAAAAGGGTTGTCAGGCACTGGAACAGGCTGCCCAGGGAAGTGGTTGAGTCTCCATCCCTGGAGGTGGTTAAAGCCGTGTAGATGTGGCACTTAAGGGCATGGTTTAGTGATGGACTTGGCAGTGCTAGATTTATGGTTGGACTCAGTGATCTTAAAGGTTTTTTCCAACCTAAATGATTCTATGATTCATCAGGTCTTGGGAATAATCACTTCCTATAAAGCAGCAGTCAGTTAAGAAACATTTTAAGAAATTAGTTTAGACTTGATTTCAGGCAGTTGCACTGTTCATCAGTATTGGATGTTTCAGTACAGAAGAGCTGGCTGGCAGCATAGTATAGTAACAGAAAATTCGAACAGATGATTATTACAGTTCAAGTGTGATGATAGTATCTGTGAAAATGTAACCAACCCATCAAGGAACATGCAGAATTGAAGTGAACAGTTGCACTGGCAATAGAGACTAGTGATCATAAATCATCTAGCAGCCTAAGTATAGACAAAGCTGGGGATCTGAAGAGCATCCCAAGCACATGTGGGAGTCTTCATTTTCCCTTTCTGCTCTCCTGTCACCTTCTCCATTATTGGCTGCTGAGGAAGTAGAATTTTTCCTCTGGGTTTGTTGTGACAACATCTCAGAGAGTTTACAAAATGATTTTTGGTGTGAATCTTGTCACCTTGCTTGACAATTTTCTTGCCTCCTTATAATGTTCTGGGGGGTAACGTAAACTATATTTGAGTTGTTTTCACTTTGGAGAACATATGCCTTAAGGGGTTTGTAAAGACAGAAGATGGGGGGGGGGAAAAAATTAAATGAAAGGCACAGTGGCCTAACCAGGAGTGGCAGGCAGGAGAGGGGAGGATGCATTATTTTCTTAAACTGTCTTTGGATATCAGTGTGGCCTGAGAGCTGCTGAACACTGGCAAATGCATTGTTAATGGCAGCATGATAGAAAACTTTTTTTTTTTTCTGGAAACCAATTTCTTGTAATCATTCTATCTAATTTTACTACACTACATTGGCTGAAGGATGTGTGCAAATTTTCTCAGTTGTCATGGTACTTATGGGGAATGGTGGCAATGCCACGTATTTGATCTGTTCGTGTTTAAACTTACAGCTTGACTCACTGTCCCGCAGTTCTTCATTAAGAGAATTTTTTTGTCTATTTCTCCTTATGTCAGAGCCATCAACATTGTTTGAGGCTGCTCTACTATGGAGGTAAAACTACACAGGAGGAGGAGGATGGATCCCTAAGCTCACCTTCTTGACTCCATGCCATCCTAGGTGCAAATTATTTTGAATGGAGGTTTTCCTCCATAACAGTATGTGGGTCTGAGGAGGAATTTGCGTCTCCTTATTTCAGTCAAAAGAGTTCAGGAAGGTATTTGAGAGATGGAGATTTTTAGGAAGGAGTTTGGGAAGGGGTACTCATGGTCCTGCAAGAAGGACCCAGTGAATACAGATTTACAAATCTCTGAGTTAAAAGGGACTTGTGAACATAGTGTAAGTAGACAAAATAAGAAAAAATTCTGATTCTGCATTGTGTGTTGTTTTATCTCAGGAAATTAGTTAACAAAATTTGAAAATCTGCATCTGTAATGATGGTTTAAAAAATATGAAAATTCTAAATTCTGAAACTCACTAGCACAGAGTATCTTTTTATTTTCTGACTAGCATAAGACTGGATGACTTGTACAGTAATACAGAACTCAACAGGAGTAAAGTAGATGGAAGGTACTTGATAAAATAACCCCCTTACTAGTGTATCTTTGAAGAAATTTAAACAAATACCTAAAAGTTTATTTGGTTTTGTGCTGGGTTTGCTTGGCAGGGTTTTGGTAGCAGGGCAGGGGCTAGAAGGGCGGCTTCTGTGAGAAGCTGCTAGAAGGTTCCCCATGTCCAACAGAGCCAATGCCAGTGGCTCTGAGACAGACCTGCCACTGGCCAAGGCCTCAGTGACGGGGGTAGCGCCTCTGGGGTAACAGAGTTAAGAAGGGGAATGAAACCTGCTGGGGAAAACAGCAGCAGAGAGAGGAGTGAGAATATGTGAGAGCAACAACTCTGCAGACACCAAGGTCAATGGAGAAGGTGGCTCCCCACAGCCCGTGGTGCAGACCATAGTGAGGCTGGCTGTGCCCCTGTACCTATGGAGGCCCATGATGGAGCAGAGACCCACCCGTACCCAGGGAGGACCCCATGTCAGAGCAGGTAGATGTGCCCAAAGGAGGCCGTGGCCCCGTGGGAAGTCCATGCTGGAGCAGGCTCCTGGCAGGACTTGTGGACCTATGGAGACAGAAGAGTCCAGGCTGGAGCAGGTTTGCTGGCAGGACTTGTGACTGTGTGGGGCCCCACACTGGAGCAGTCTTGTTCCTGAAGGACTGTACCCCTTGGAAAGGACCCATGTTGGATTGCTTCATGAAGACCTGTAGCCTGTGGGAAGGATTCACTTTGGAGAAGTCCGTGGAGGACTGTCTCCCATGGGAGGGACCCCACACTGGAGCATGGGAAGAGTGTGAGGAGCCCTCCCCCTGCGGAGGAAGGAGTAGCAGAGATTATGTGTGATGAACTGACTGCTACCCCCATTCCCTGTCCCCCTGTGCCACTTGAGGAGGGGAGGTAGAGGAATCAGGAGTGAAGCTGAGCCCTGGAAGAAAGGAGGGGTGTGGGGAAGGTGTTTTTAAGATTTGGTTTTATTTCTCGTTGTCCTACTCTGATTTGGTTGATTTCCCCAAGTCAAGTCTGTTTTGCCCTTGGCAGTAACTGGTGATCTCCCTGCCCGTATCTCAACCCATAAGCCTTTCATTATATTTTCTTTCCCCCATCCAGCTGAGGATGGGGAGTGATAAAACAGCTTTGGTGGGCACCTGACATCCAGCCAGGGTCAACCCATGGCATCTGTGAACTGAAGAATGCTGTGTTTGGCTACACCCACAGTTCAGCAGTAAGAACTGTGGCCAAAGCTTTTTGCCTACAGCTGGTAGCTATCTTTATTCTAATTAATCTAGTTATAGACTCCAAACATCCTTCATATATATTTACGATCAAAATAGATGAGTGGTCAATTAAATTATTACTTATACTTCTGCACTTTCCCAAATTCTTGTTCACATGTTTATCATAGTAAAAACGTGGTGTCAGCCATTGTTTTATGTCTATTTGAACTCTTTGCCTTTCCTTGTTCATTTTCTTTGCTTCAGTCTATCTGAAGTCATATAGCCAGGATATTTGTAGCATTCAGCACAATGCTCTGGGAATGTGCGTGTAGTGGAAAGGATTGGGTAGTACCTGTGGATGCAGTAACTGTATGGAAGGCAAGATGCATATCTTGGAGCAGAAGAGTTTTTACCTGGAGCATCCTGATTCCTTTTGTCTCCAACGTAAGTTCCACTTTGAAGTACAGTTTGCATACCCTTTATTTTTACCCTTATTATTTATTAATAAATGGGCCATTTTTTGAGACAATAACTATACTAGTAGTGATACTTGCTTCAGTGTAGTTCAAGGCCCATGTCCTTTAAGAGAAGGAGAGGGACAAGTAGCAAATGGACATCTCCAGAGGAACGCAGTGCATTCTGAGCCCTGGCATTGTCTGTGAAAATCCCAGTAAAACTTAATTTGGGGGAAACTGGCAGGCAGCTCAGTAGTTCTCTTTCCGTCCTTCCAAGTCCATTGATACTGCTGTGCTAAATTTACAGTTGTCTAGTGGAGGAGATGTACAAGAATGGAGAAAAGAGAAATAAAATGTGTTGGTGTACTCCTCTGCACCAGAGGAAATTTTCTTGTGGTAGATCATACCATCCAAAAATCTCACTACAAAACAGTGTTTCTGCCTTGCCTGCATACGTAAATTTATCAGAAGATATTTGCAACAGTGTAGAGACACTATATTTTTGTGTTGCTGTTGTGCAATCTCCGCTTCCCCACCACTAATCTCATGGAATTTCTTGGTGGATCACATTAAGTTTTTTAATACTGAGATTCGTCTTAAATATTAGGAAAAGTAGGATATAGGGTTATTCTGAAAGAACAGAAGGTTGAAGATAGTAATTTTCCTGTGTATGGAAATGTGGGAGTACTCATCTGCTCTGTACCTTTTTTCAGAGGAGAACACGTTTTTTTTTTTTATACACTTCTTTTTGCTTTTAAACAGATGCTTTCATGAGCAATGGTACAGACTTATCTTTCAGATAGGCAAACACAATGCTTTTAGTTTTATTAAGGAAAAGAGAGCCAAAGATAGTCAAGTAACTGAGTAAAAATGAAGTAACTCCTGGGAAACAAAATGCATAGTTAAAAATAAATTCATTGTGAAAAGTTCTCCAAAAGGATCTTTTAAAGTTTATGGCAGAGAATGAATCCATACCCTAAAAAAGAATAAAGTCAGCAATTGTATGTACTTTTCATGACTCTTGTGTAAAACCTGGCAAACAGATTATTTGTTGGCTTAGTAGATTAGACATGAGGGCTTCTGTAAATTAAAAACAAAAGCAGCTTTGGAATGTATTTCACTGTCTCAGTTGGAAAACAAAGATCTCTTTCTCTCCACCCCTTCTTTTCCTTAGGATAATTAAAAATAAAAAAGTGTGCAGAGCCATATAAATAAAACAAGGGCTGGGATGAAAAAAAAAAAATCTTCCTTCAAAGAGATGTCAGCAATCACAGTTTTCATTTGTCTGTGCCAAGAAATGTGCTTATATGTAGGTCTGAATGTAGTTTATTCTTGACTATTTATGGAAGTTATGCTCTTAGAGACCTTAATATGTAATAAAAAAAAAAAAAAAAAAAAAAAAATCCATCTAACTATGTTTGGGATTTGTTATGAAAAAAAAGAAAATCCTTAATTACAATCTGTTTTAAATGATGCTTAACTTAAAAGCTTTCAAATACCCCTCTAAGCATTACACAATGTTCCACTGTCTTCCTTTTCTAACATTCCTTACCGGTACAAATACATTAAAGTTTATGCTCTAATTACATAGGATTTTGTTGTCATTTACTTCAAGAAAGTGTGAATGCATTCTTCATGGGCAAAATATGTTACTTTGAATTTCTGAAAAACCCCTTTGGCTATACAGCTTCTCCTCAAGTTTGTAACCTAAAAGAGAGCACAGTCTGTAGTAAAGAACATAGAATACATTTAAAATACAGCTCACTGTTAAAAATCATTCAAGAAAGAGCAAGAACCACACAGTTCGGGAGTGTGAGTGCCTGAGGACAGCCCAGAATTGTGCTTTGACATGTTATACAATTATTTACTTTTCTATTAAGTGAAACATTTGGAAATTGCTGTAACTCACAAAATACATATCCTGACCAGGAGCTACAGAATTACTCCTTGAGATGCTTGCCTAACACACAAGTTTCTGATTGTACTGAATGCTTTTGTCAGTGTTTATTCTTTCCCTCTTATTTTATGGTAGCTTCTTTCTGTGTTTCTTCATCTCTTTATTTCTCATTTAATTCTGGGCTGAGTCTTGTCAGACTTGAGTGGTGGGAGGATGACAAGTCAAAGGAAATAAGGGAGTAAAAGTTCTCAGGGATCAGTCTTTGCACAGTCATAGCGAAGCTCAAAACTACATTCCTTTTCCAGAAATTGCAGAATTTCCTCTGGTGCCCCATTCTGCTAGGCTACATTCATCTTGAAAAGACAATGTGGAGGAAAGAAGAATAACTGAAGAGTGATACTGTCCCCCTGGAAGCCCTTATCTGTGGTATAGCCACTGTCCCACACAACATCCTTGTCTCTAAATTGGAGACAAATGCATGGATTTGATGGATGGACCACTCAGTGGATAAGGAATTGGCTGGATGGTCCCACTCAAGTTATGGTCAATGGCCCGATGTCCAAGTGGAGACTGTTGACAAATGGCATTCCTCAGGGGTTGGTATTGGGGCTGCCACTGTTTAATATGTTTGTTGGTGACATGGACAATGGGATGGGCTGCAGGTTTGCTAATGACACCAAGCTGTGTGGTGTGGTTGACACACCTGAGGGAAGGGGTGCCATCCAGAGGGACCTTGACAGGCTTGAGAGGTGGACCACGTGAATCTCATGAAGTTCAGCAAGGCCAAGTGCAAGGTCCTGCACCTGGGTCAGGGCAGCCCCTGGTATCAGTAAGGCTGGGGGGATGAAAGAATTGAGAACAGCACTGCTGAGAAGGCCTTGGGCAGTACTGGTTGATGAGAAGCTGGACATGAGCTGGCAATGTGTGCTCACAGCCCAGAAGGCCAACTGTTTCCTGGGCTGCATCGAAAGAAGCATGGCCCGCAGGCTGAGGGGGGTGATTCTGCCCCTCTGCTCCACTCGTGTGAGACCCCACATGCAGTGCTGTGTCTAGCTCTGGGGCCCCCAGCACAAGAAGGACACAGACCTGTTGGAGCAAGTCCGGAGGGCCGTGAAGATGGTTGGTGGGCTGGAGCACCTCCCCTGTGAGGACAGGCTGAGAGAGTTGGGGTAGTGCAGCCTGGAGAAGAGAAGGTTCCAGGGAGACCCTCTAGCAGCCTTCCAGTACCTAAAGGGGGCCTACAAGAAAGCTGGAGAGGGACTTTATACAGGGGCATGTAGTGATAGGACAAGGAGCAATGGCTTTAAACTGAAACAGGGTAGATTTAGATTAGCTATAAGGAAGAAATTCTTCACTATGGTGGTGGTGAATTACTGGAAGGGGTTGCTCAGAGAAGTTGTGGAAAGTGGAATGCCATGGGGAAAATGAAGTCCTCAAAAGGCACGTGGAAATCCAATGGACACAAATGAACAGTTTGCTGGCATCTATACAGGTTTCATGTGTGGTACCATTATTTCCTCCTACTCTTTCAGGACTTTATAGAGAGTGCAACCAAAAATCAAGACTTTATGATGTCGTACGAGGAATGCAGAATAATTTTTTTTGAATCAGTAATTGGGAAATATCTTAGGCAGTTTTGGCTGGTAGAATTATCTGGCTAGTTGTCAGGCATGTTCCATTTAAGACAGTAATTCTCAAGGATAGTATTGATTTTCATTGATTTTTTTTTTTTTTTTTTTTTTAATCCATGAACACTACAGTCTTTATGTCGAAACTAATATTCATTTTCAGTTCTGGGCCAACTGGCAGATACAAATACAAATATTACTAATTGGCTGCTCATAAGCCTTTCTAGCAATTAATTCAGTTATAAATGATTCAGACCTTTCTGTAACCCAAATAAGATTCATGCTTAGTTTATTTTTCACAGAATTATTTAATGCTAGACAAGGATGTGTAATAAACAATTATTAAGGGTGGAGAAAATCAGATGGTTTTTTACAGTCCTTATTACCTCTGGTGCAGTGTGGCAGACAGATACACTGTAACCTTTATTGCAAAGCTGCTTTTTGATTTTTATAAAAACACAAAAAATATAGTTCTTTTAATTTCCAACTTTTATGTGGAATATTCTGTCAGCAACTTTGAAACTCAAAGAAAGAATAAGGGAAGATTACCTAAGAAGGTCCAAGATTCTAAGCCTGACCATTGGTATGATGATGAACTAAATCCTCAGCAAAAATCATTTGTTTCACATAAGATTATGCACCCATGCATTTCTGCATTATCATTAGTTTTCAAGGTAAATGTTTTGTTATCTAAATCACTTAAATGAGTGCTTTCAAGTATGTATGCATTTCTTCACTGGATTTGTATATGGTGATGAATGCATGTGAAACAAAGTCTCTAATGGAACTCGGTCCATGAGGATCCTATGGCATTCTTTCTAAACACTGAGGCATTTTATCCCGGTATTCCAGACAGATTTACAAGTGATTACATTTGCTTGTCTAAACTGCCGTGCAGTCACTGTTGGCACAGCGTTCTTTCTCTTTCCTAGTTTCAAACTGTTCTCTGTTGAATTAGACAGCTGCATTCCAATTCTGTGTCGTCTACGTTTTGGGGATGGTTAGGCTCTAATGCATATAGGGACCACCAGTTCCTCTTTGGTGTCTGAATGATGTTTGGCACCTCTATGGCTTCTGTCTCAAAATTCCTCTACAGTCTCTGTAGCATTGCATTGTTGGTTGCTATTTGTTACTACTGTTTATTAGTTCATAGAGGCTGATAGAGCCTATTAATACTGGGTTCACAATAAACACACATTGGTTTGCTTATAAAATTTTTAATGCTTGTTAGAAATTGCAGGGCTGGCTGGACATACCATCAGCTGCTCAGAATTACAATAAGATGAAAATAAAAAGGACTAGCACCTGTAGGCTGGGAAAAAGATTCAGGCCAGCAAGTCTGTGAACCAGTGGAAGTCACACAGGTGTCTGTGGTGTCCTGTCATGTGAAAAGGCACAGAATAATGATGATGACGAAAGTAAAGATTCCTGTTTTCTTTAGCCATGCTTCTTGCTGTAGTTTTGATGAAGATGCAGCAGGGTCTTTGCTAGCACCTCCTAGAAAGTTCAAGGGCTGCCCACATCAGTCATTACGAAAAGAGGAATTATTCTGCATCCAATTTGCAAAGAAAATGTTTAGAAATGTTCTGTTTTCCTCTGTGGGAATTTCAGAACCTGCAGGACTTCTGGTTGCTAAGTTGAGTGGTTTATAAGCATAACAGTTGGAGATGAAAGGAAAACGTCTTAGGGCATCTGTTTATCACCTCTTTCCTAAATATGCTTTCACCTTGTGTTTCTGTTTTCTGGAAGTGTATTGCATTGTTCTAGGTACATTTTTCTAGTCAGTCCAGAGCATCTTTTGTCATCTTACATCCTCTGTTATTTTGCATCAGTCTTATATGGCTGAAGGGGAAAAGCAGCTTCTGACAAACAGGCTTGATCTTCCAAGGTGCCAAATAACATGGCCCTATACAGTAAAGTGCATACATAATTGATCTTAAAAATGTGAATGAGTTCACTGATTTCAAAAGTCTTTCCCCAAACCCCAAGATCCTATACATTAAGGACAATGACACGACAAGCAGAGTGTCAGGGATTTATATTCCCTTGCCTAATAATTATTTTTTCTCTCAGCTGTGAATGAAGGAAGTGGATGAAGGGGCACAGTTTAGGGAGAGGCTAGACATGTGAAAGGACAGACTTAGTGAGTTCTCTTGCACAAGCAGCCTGCTCTATACCTTAAGTTACTTTCCTTATTAAACAGAGGTAACTTAGTACATCATCCATTAGACACAGATTTCTGTGCCTTCCATATCTTCCACATGATTTTACCTATTAAGTTCACTCAACATTGCACCTCACTCTTACTATTTATTTCATGAGATTCATCAGCTTTGTGTCCTGTTAATAGATGAACATCTGCTGTGTTTAATGCTTATTGTCTTTTGTGTTCCTTCTTTTATTTTGATGCGATTTTATTAAAGATGATGTACTTGAAGTAGAGGTCATCAGATTGAGGACATGGTCCTGTAGGTGACTGAGAGATGAGAGGATTTTTCATGGTGTTTTATTTCATTGTGTTTTGTTTCTCCCATGTGATAACCTAGAGAATAAAAGGGTACTGCAGCAGTAGAGATGACTTCACAAGGCCTAGTGCAGATCTGTTGTAGTACCTAGAGTTATACCTGTGTCAAACTAGCGTGAAAACCAAATCAAGACAACATGCAGTAAACATACAGTTAAATCATTGCCATTTGCTTCCTTGTATTTACTAATTTCAAGGATCTTTACAGGATCAGCTTATTCAGTTTATATTGGGCTTAGAATTTATGCTGTCGTGAATACTAGGTCAAACCTTGTTTGGTTTACTAAACTCTGAGACAGAATACCTAGGTTTGATAGAGAGGAAATGGGTGTTCATGCACATCTCTGCACATACAGTTAAAAAAGAAGAAAAAAAAAAGTTATTTTTGAGAGCAATAAATTACAGTGTCTACCCTGGGTTGTGAAATCCCCATGGAAGATTTGAGAGGAAAATGGGAAAATGTTACTGTGATTATAGAAATCTCAGTAGCTTGACTAGACAGTTTGCTTCTCTCTGGAAATGCTAACATATAGTAGAGCAGACTACGGACTAATGTCTTGCCAAGGGCCTTTTTTCATGCCAGAACCACTTTTTTTCCAAGATAAAAATCTTTAGAAGCCTTTCAGTGCAACAAACTTCTTTTTCTCTTCAGACATGCATAACTGAACAGTTTGTGTGCATGTTTGTCCAGAAATGGTGACAGAGATAAGATCTCAAGATAGAGCTTAAGTCTCAGGTTAGAAAGAATGTTTATGGCTCTATTGTAAGTTGCTGGCTCATGGGTGTTTGAAAAGTAAATGCTGGCATAACCCTACCTACCATATAACAGCAAAGTAATCATTCCCTGTTTAAGTCCCAACTGTGCCTGTGTTGTCAGTCCTTTTACGGATAAAGAAAAGGTGTTTTCAGACTTATGATTGATTCTCAATGGCAACTTTTGCTCACTTAAACAGAACAGTATACATCTGGGCAAGTTTTTAATATTTTTTTCTGCAAAGTACATGCACAGCCTCCCTGGCTTTTATATATATATGAGAGCTCTGGCAGAATTTTGCACCTCTCATTTAAACATTGTTTTAGGGACTGAACTCTAAATCCTCATTGTCTAAATTGTCAGGGTGGTTAGGGTGATTAGCAAGCTGCTTAGATTGAAAAGTGGCCTATTTTAGGTACACTTGTTCTCGTCACCACCCCCCATTCCTCTCGCACACACCCCCCCCCATTCCTCTCGCACCCCCCCCCCCCCACCCGCCCCCTCCCCAGCTCTTCGTTGTTCTCTGAAGGGACTGCTACATTTTCCTCTGGTGCTGATTAAAACTATGTCAAATTGCACATGGCTGCCCAAATCTTTCAGAATTGATTATTAATAGTTTTGGAACAAATAAAACTGAGTTAATTAGTGCATCTGTAATCAACTATAATCAACTCTATTCATCTATAACAAACAACTTTGCCTGATCACACTTTAATGTGAAATAAAAGTGCCAACAGTTGTATATGAACACAACTGGCATGAGCTCTGGTTTTGCATACATTCACTGCTCGGTGTGATCTTTTTGACTTGTTTCATGTGTTTGACTCTGTTTCATCCTCTGTCTATCTACAAGGTTTGGGTACACTATTGTAATTTTTACTGCTGTGGCAGAGCATCCACTCTAAATCAGTGGTGGGTTTATTGGTATAAACCATGGGTGATAGATCTCAGCCTCATATAAATCAGCATAACTCTATCAAACTTATTCATGTGGCTGTGTCTTCTGGTGTTTCACATTCTTTCTTTATTTCTGTCATATAAAATATTTATCTAAATAAATTATATGGTCTGATATCACAGAACATGGTACCAAAATTCTACCCGCTGCTGTGTATGTGTTACTGAACCTCTCACAGGGAACTCAAAGGACTCTGACCATCATATGAAGATAATTCTTTTTAGTGATGACTAAAACTCAAAAGTTGCAGAGCTATGATTGGATGGCCAACACAGGGTTAAGAACCTTGCAAGCCATTACTGTAAGAATGATAGCACTGACTAAGGCCAAGGATCTATGTAGCCTAGTATCCTTTATTCCACAGTGGTAATAAGCCCAAGCATAGAATAAGAACAGGAAAAACATATATGATATTTCTAACCCAGCTTCTTCTAGCCTCTACTTTTCAGCTCAGCATTCCTGAGCCTCATGTTGTCTGTTTGTTTAGTAACTGAACAGTGTATTTCTTTTCTGAAGTGTAAGGTGCTGGCGCGCCCTTCCTTGAAAAGCATTCAGCTAGCCCACTATCCGTTGTATGAAGAACCACCTGTTTTGGTTTGTTTTTAAACTTTGTTTTTCTCGCTTTGTTTGGTAGTCCCTTGTACTTGTATTAGGAATCACTTGTTCACTTTTTCCTATCAGCTTTTTTTTTTTTTTTTCTCATGTCACTCACGATGATGTAACCTTATTATGACCTTCTAAACGCTCTGTCTTTCAGGCTGAAGAGTCCTAATATAATCATCACTTTCTATATGGAAGGAACTATTTCTAGTTCTAAAATATTCTTTTTGAGATTGGGAACCAAACAGCACACTGTAATTGAGGAATAAGTAAATAATGAATGTACATGGTGGAATAATAATATTTTTAATGTGGTCACTTGTCTTTTCCTGATAGTTCATGTAATTGCGGAAAAACTTAGGCTGCAAGGGACATCTGGAGTCATCCAGTCCAACTTCCTGCTCAAGGCTGGATTAACTGCTAAATTGGATCAGGTTGTTCAGGGCCTTATCCAGCACAGTTGTGAAAATTTCCTGAGACGGAGGTTCCACAGGGACTCTGGGAGCCTGTTCTAGTGCTTAACTGCAACTACTGCATTATTTTTCTTCATATCTAACATCGATTTCCATTATTGCAACTTGTAACTATTGCTTCTCTTCCTTTTACTCTGGGAAGAGTTTGATTTCATCTTCTCTATGACCTGTTTTTAGGTAGTGGAAGACTGCAATTAGATTCCACCCTCGACTTCTCTTCTGGCTAAATACTGTTCCTTCAGCCTCTTCTATATCATTTGCTCCTGCTCCTAACCATACTAGGGCCTTTCTTCTGTACTCTCACAAGTTTGTTAATCTCGCTCCTACTGGAGTGGAAAAAACTGGACACTGTACTCCAGGTGTAGCCTCTCAAGTGCTGAGTACCTTCTCTTGACCTGCTGGCTACATTCTTGCTAATGCAGACCAGTAGGTGTTTGACCTTCTCTGCTATAGGAGCTTGTTATAACTTGACCCCCAATTCCCTTTCTGCAGCCTTGATTTCTAGTCAAGTGGTTCCCAGCCTGTATATTTGCATGGGGTATTTCTTCAGAATTTGCATTCTCTTTCAATTTCATGAGGCTCATGTTGGCCCATTCCTTGAGTGTTCTGAGGTGTCCCTGAATGCCAGCCCTGCCTTCTAGCATATCAACTCCCCGCAGTGTGGTGTTATCTGTGAAGCTGGCGAGGGTGCGCTCTGTTTTAGAGTTAGTCACTGATGAAGATGCTAAACAATATGGCCCAAGTAGTAGCCCCTGAGGAACATTCCTCATAACCAACTGCCATTAGTCTTTGAAGTATTGACCACTACCCTTTCAGCTCCAACATTCCTAACCTTTCATTTCCTTTTTTTGACTGCTACTGAGCTAATGTTTATATAACTCTATTCACTGTAACTTCTCAGACCTCCAGTTGAGTACTTGTAGTCAGCTCAGTCCTGCATTTTACATTTGACTACCAGTCTAACCTGGAATGCCTTTTTGAATTTTTAACATATTGGAATTTTGAAGACTTCTAACACTGAGAAGTTAAAACTTTTTTTGATAGTTTGCAATATAACAAATTTCTAAGCAATTGAAAAGGAAAGCTGGTTCAATGTGGGCATTTATTTTGGGTTTCTGTGGCTTAAGTGTTAGATTGGATCTGACATGGGATATATTTGTGAATGATGGAAGGAAACTTATGAATCCATGTTGGAGCATCCATCTGTTGGATCACCTAGTTGTTTTTATACACTCCTAAAATTCTGCTGTTGTAAGCAAGTATAGAACCAGCCTGGGATCTTTCCAGATTTTCTAGAGGGAATGCTACTGAGCAATGACCTTGGTATCACAGTATGCAACATCAGCTATTTCTGGCTCCAGTCAACTACCACATAAGCTTTGAACTGAGGTGCAACTGAAAAACATTTCTAATTAGTTCACTACCTGCCTATTTGCTTGGTTTTGTTGTTATTTTCTTTAAATTATATTGGGGAGATGCCAAAACATCTGTAAAGCTTTATTTTAAATTTAAAAGCTTTAGTACTCTGGTGTCAAGGACCTTCTGTGCTTGCTTTTCTCCAACACTCAAGCCACTGAGCTCTGGTCACATGAATCCTGATAGAAAGCAAATGTTAACTTTTCATGCTTGAGTACCTACTGACAGCTAACATTAAACTTGTAAGCACATGTATTTGCACTGGAAGTGGTATCTGTTGTATGAGAGGGAACACTGCTTAACATTGTAAGGTAATGTTCTTCAGATCTCTCTGCCAGAATGTAAGAATGGAGACTATTAAATAAGATCTGAAATATCTCCTCTTAGCCATGGCTACTCATATGTGATGACCATGACTGTGACAGAAAATTACAGGCGAACACATGCAATGTTCTCTGTGCGTGTATATAACATATATAAAATATGAATGAAGGCAAAAAGAGTTTCCCTAAAGCCTTTTGTCAGACTCCCAGCACAGAAGCTGTTAACATAATCTGTCAACTGGAATAGCCTTTCACCAGCCTGAGGACTGAGCCCTGTTATCTGTGTGTTTTGTTCCAAGCAGAGCCTATTCTGGAACCATGAATTAGACCACATTTTATTTATTCCACTCCAGTTTATGGGAATTCTGTTCAACACCCCCTGAAATAGCAAACCCAGGAAGTTTAGAGATTTCTGTCACGGTGGAACATCGTGATTCCTTTTCAACAGGACACCATCTCCAAGCAAAATAGCCTGACTGCTTTAAAGTGTTGTAGCAAACTGTCAAAATACGCACTCTGGTTAAAACTTTTTTTTTCCCTGAAAGATGTTTTTATTTCTATTTTGCTAGCAGGGCAAGAAAGCTGCCATTACTGCCAAGCTGAATCCTTTTTTCATGAGTTTATTTACAGTATTTTTAGTTCTGCTTGGGGGTTACCATAGATTTTTTTTTTTTTTTTTCCCCCACCAAAATGCATTAAGTCTTGGCACTCAATCCTATTCCATGGGAAATCCTACAAGACTTCTTAGGCAGCTTGATGACATCACACTCTCTGGCATGGTGTTTACTGTTGGTTTTTCTTGTCCGTGCTCTACCTTTTTGAAGAACAGGATTTCTGTCTTTGATTTCAAAGCTCAGTGATAAAAACCCAGACTTAATAAATTCCTGCATGTTTTGTTCTGCTTTTCTGGAGACCAATTTTCATCCAGTCAGCTGTCTTCTCAGTTAAGAACAGACTTCTTTATCAAAAGATCTTCAAAAGGGAGGAGGTGGATTTTTCCTTTTGTGAAAAAGTTATTTTCTAGCTTTCAGGTTTTTTTACCATCAAGTATTTGTACTTTTTTCTAGTCATACTAGGGTAACTTGGTATTTCTTTCCATGGTACACTTTGTGGGATTTACTTATGAGATCAACTTTTGCACAGATGAGTCCTCTGAGGTTATCAGCTTTGTAGTTAAATATAACATAGCTGTTTCTACTAATCCTCTCCATCGAAACACAAAATAGCATATAAAACCTCATAAATGTGCATTGGAAGAGTGTTGTGAAAGAGGTTGTGGCTGACATTCAAAATATTTTAGGTTTTCAACACAGTTAAAGAACAGAGGGTCTTTGTTAATAATATAATTGGGGACTGGCATAAGATCCTGTGAACTCCACAGAATTAACGTGCTGACTTCATCTTAAGTATTCAACTGTATGAGTATATTCTATTTTAACCAAGCTAGTAACAATGAAGCTATAACAGGATTCATCTCTGTATACAACTAATTTATGCTATACTGTCTTTAAGTAAAAACCCACACCCCTCTGCTGTATTCTAAGCAACTGGGAACGTTATGAATCTATGTTGTCTAGAGTCTCTGTGAATGTACTGAATTGAGCAGAGTTATGCGATGTGATAGCTGTAGGCAGATGAAGATATCTGATACATAGATGTACTTATGCAAACCATAACCAGAGAACTATTGCAGTTGTGACACATTTCCTTGTGGTATTGGCAGTCTAAGCTTCACTTACTTGAATCACAGAGGAACTTGTTCTATTGGCAGGTGACGCTCAAGAAGACGCAAGGTCTTGTTGTGTTTTTCTCATTGTTTGCAGCAAAGCTGTTTCACCTCTCGTAGCTTACAAAATTCTTTTTGAGAATATTTTGCAGAATTTAATTAATGGCTGCATAATTATAAGAAATTATTACAGTAATGTAATCTGATCTCATATCCGATTTAGAATAGGATTTATCAAGTTCGGAGTGATAACAATAAGGAGGCTGTTTAATACAGAGGTAAAGGCAAACTGACTAGGGAATAATAGTATGGAAATGGAAATTAACCAAGGTAGAACTAAAATTGAAAGAGCTGAATAAGCTTAGACTGGAGGAACTAGATATTCTTCAGTGTAGAACACTGAAAGAAAAAAAAGCTGCAGGTCTTGTTTCAAGGGCTTTTAATATACCTGCAAATGGCACCAGATGGCTGGAGAATAACAAATACTGTATTTAAGATGGCGATGGAAGTCTTTGGAGCACATACAGACCTCTAAGTCTGATATGCTGGTATGCACAATTTTTAAGGAAAGGTTAGTTAAGTATTAATAGAAAATGTGATGGCAACAGGCTAACCTTGAATCTTTCTTTGGTAGATTTAATCTTATTGTAATTAGTTTTTGATATGGTGCAAGATGGAGAACAAATATAGAAGATGTGATTGTGTATCATAACTGTGAGACGGGTAGACGCTATGTGAAATAATAGCAAATACCAATTTGTATGAAAGCTAGAACTACTGGTTTGGTCAACAGCCTTACCTAATGCATTCTTCAGCCAGAACAGAAGCCCAAGGGCAGCCTATTTTCCAGCTACATGCAGCAACAGCTTATCAATGAATCTGGTCCATATACTTTGTCAAGAGGCAACTCAGCAGATATCCCAATGGTCTGTTGACTTTGTTATAGTTTGATGCAAAGTACATAAAAACCTAGTTAAATTTCCAGTTTACTTTGGTTGTCACTCTGTAGCTGAAGAATCTTCATATGGGACAAAACTGAGTAGCTGGGAAGACTGGTTTCTTCTGTTCTCGTACCCCTGTCCCCTTGAGGGCAGGTGCTGAGTCAGAGGCAAAGGAAGGGACAGATCTCCAGACACATGAGCTTTCTGGGCACATGTTCCTGCCCCGTGTGCCTTAGTTGTCAGGGAAAGGAAATTCAAGCACACAGTCACAAAGAAGCAGATACTGTCCTGCCTCCCAACATATTCCTAAAAAAACAGTCTTTGTTCTCAGTTCAGATACATACTTCATGATATATTCTGAGAAAATTAAGCTTCTTACTAGGGTATATATTAATAATTTTCTATTCTTGAATTGCTAACCTGGAAAACATGGAGAGTTTCTGATACATCAGCAGATGTTTTACCTTTGTTACACAATGATCTGTTGCCTCGTAAGGGTATCTAAGACATCTCTTAAAATCACTAGAACAGTGCAAAGGACAGTACTGTAAGCCCAAGTCTTCATTTTTTTTATTCCTTTTCTTTCCTTGCCCTGACTAGTAGTGCAAAGGCATTTTGCATATATTATGCTCTTGGGATAGGTTTCACAGATAATTGCATAGAATTTGCACTGGTGTCTCTAAAATCTTGGTGACCAAAGGCTTTTCCAGCTGTCTCTCAACTGACGGGGGGACCATGTGTCAATGGCTTCATAAATGCAACTGTTCTGAACACAGCTGCCCTCATTGTACCTGTTGAGTCACAGCCTTATTATCTGGCCATTTTCTGAATACTGACAAATTTCATTTGGTACTTTCACAGTGGTATTCAGTTTGCTGTTGTCATTTCTTAATGGAGTATAGCTGTGTCTTCGGATTTAAAGCTGAAAAAAAAAGAAATCTACTGCCGCATGTAAAATATTGCTTCCTAAATCCAAGTGTAGCCAAGTGCACTGTTAAGACATTTAGAAGGTTCTTAAATTATTTCCACTTTAAAAATACTTTTATGTAGTCTATTTTGTTAACTTCTTATGTTAATACAAAACTGCTTTCCTGGCTTAATATTGACATAAATGTTCTCTTTCCCCCCCACCTCTTTACAGAGGTCGGTTAATTTTGTTGCTTGATACTTAGAACAGATACTAACTTTGAATAGGACATTGTTTTCTAGCCAGATCAGTAGCTACCTCATGGGTCTTTTTCAGTATTAGTTCAGGACTGCAACAATATGGCAGTAAAAGAAGTAAATTTTTGAGTACGCTCAGAGATTGTTTAGATTTAATCCAATAGCAAGCACTGTTAATTTCTTCTTTGTAAGATTTCCCCTCCCTCTCATATAACTGTTTGTAGCTGTTGGCCTCTAACCTTATTTAATGAGAATGGCAACTCTAAATCCCTTCTGATCACTTTTATTTCTTACTGGTTCTAAATAAGGCTATTCTCAGTATGTATTAATCTCATTTAGAGGTGTTTAATCAACTGATCTCAAAGAGGCCGAGTCCTCTTACGCCGCCTGCTATCACTTTGGCTCTTCTGCATTGTTAGCATCAACTGTGTTAGAATATCCAGTATTTGCGCTAATTCAAACCAAGAAAATTTTGATTCAGGCTTTTCCCCGCAAGACTAGTGAGTTTTCTTCATTTCATTTTGTTGAATGCTACCTAAGAGGGGAACAAAAGGAACAAATACGTCATTTATATATACTTTAACTACAAATGAGACAAATACTTTGATTTTTCTATTTTTTCCCCTTTCATTTTCCTCTGCCTTCTTTTTACTTGTATTTTTTTTCTTTTTCCCTTTTTCTTTTTTCCATTTTCTTTTTCCTTTTTCTTCTGTTTAAGCTTCCAGGCCAAACAAGGAAACAATTACAATATGTTGGCTTCAAAAGTGTCTGGCTTTGCCAAATAAGTTTATCTTTTTTTTTCATTGTGGCTTAAAACATGCTAAACTCAGAGCCAAGTTACTAACCTAAAACGCATGGTAACTTCAATTTTTTGCATTAGGCTTACAATAAACTTGGATAGTTTTTCCACAGTCCCTATGCCAGTGATTAGTTTGGAAGATAGTATGTTTTGAATTTGCTGAGAGATCTACTGCTCTTAGCTTAGTTTTAGTACTTTTAAAAAGCAATCAATAATGCCCGTTTTGTAATAAGCAAAATTTATGAACTGACAAGCAAAATGTAATTATAGTGGGTATTCCATACAAGAAAAAAGAGGTGATCTTAAAGCCATCTCAGCATTCTGTTTGCACTCATTTTCATTCATATAAATGATGAAGTGGTTCTGTGCTGAAATGGTTCTCTCTCAAGGCTTAACATGAGTCTGGAAAAGTTGTTGCCAAAGAGTTCTATAATCAAGTCAATGACCATTTGTATTAACATTTCATTGTTACCTACAGACTAAATTTTTCAAAGTATTATTTTTATGACTAAGGCCCTAACTCAGCAGCAACTTAGACACCTTTTATTTTTGTTCTCTGGAGACTGTACTCTATAAATGTGTAAATTCATGACAAAAGTGAAGCATGCATGAAAGACTTAGGTTGATTTTGCAGATAATGAAACTGTTTCCTTTGTCCTTTTCTTGCTGAGAAATGGCTCTTTCCTGAATGAGTCTCTAGAAGATCATTCAAAAAATATGATATATTGAAGAAGAAAAAGAAAAAAGAAAAAAAAAAACATAGGGCCTGATCCAAAGCTCAGGTTTGTGAAAAATCACCTACTGAATTCAGTAGACTTTGGATCAAACTAAAAAGTGTTAATTTCCATTTAGAGCTGGGTCAAAGCTATGCTTTGTTCATGCTGTTTAGCAATAACTGTTGAAATAATAGGAAGTTAAATAACCATTCTGTCTTTTAATAATCAGAAATTGCAGTGGATTTTAGTACAACCTAAGCTCAGGCAGTTTAGATAAAGCCTACCTAGTTTTGAAATGAACACATTTCGACACACCTTAGCTGCTCTTGGAAATCAGCTCATGAGTTGACCTTTCAACTTTGCTTTCTGATCATATGTCCTTCTGCATCACCAATTTCGACTGCACAAACTCTTGGTAAAGGATATCACTAGGTATTAAAAAGAAACAAATGGAAAAGTCTTCAAGTCTTTGAGTCTTAATGTCTTCATGTATTTAGAGAAATATACATCCAACCACAGTAGATCAGATCATCAGATGGGCCTCCAACTGTGCCCAGTATGTAATGTTGATGGTTAAACCGAAACAAAAGCTTGGAAATCCAAACCCCATTGCTTTCTAACACATCCTCAGAGAGGAGGCTAGGTGCAGCTGGGCATGGTTCCAAGTATAAAAACTTAATAACAACTAGTTTGTTATTAAGCAGGCATTCTTTAATACAGCACTGGGCAGCACTGGGGATCGCTCCTCCACAAGTGCTCTGCCAGATCTGTACAGCACATCAGCTCATATACAGAAAGATGATACATATTCATTAGATTTCTTAGAAAGGGCAGTCTTATGGTGATGAGTTCCTGGGATTCATTTACATAGTCCAAGCATGTGCTGTAAAATAAGGGTTAGGGTCTTTTCATCCTCAGGTGGCTGTCCATAGTCTTCCTCGTGTTGTCTGCTGTTGAACTTTGGGCTTCTTTTATCTATATATATTCATTGAATTAGCTCATCAGTCTTTTGGCCTCAAAATGCTGCAAGGGGTAAGCTTAAATTAGTTCTTTAGAACTTAGCACGAATGTCCTGAGTTCCTGTTTTCAGTGGTTTACTCAGGAAGTCTAAGACCTTACTCAAAGTCTACTTAATTTTGTCAGACGAGAAGTTACATTTCAAAATATCCTATCATCCACTCTCCTCAGCAAATAACTAAAGCACACAGGAGAACAAAAATACAAATAAAGCAAAAAAAAAAAAAAATTCAAATAAAACCTTTATGTATCACAGTAAGGTCCTATTCAGGGGTTGTCAATGATTTAACACTTTCAAAATCTATATGGACTATTGCTACAGCAGCAATAATTCCATAATGCATCCTGCCAACTCTGCAACAACAGACATAGAGGGTGTTTCTTGCAATGCTGATCATTTTATACCTGGTATTAATTTCTGTCAGGTCAAGTTGTAGTAAGTGAAAACCTGCAAGTTTGACTGCTAAATTTACTGGAAAACAGAGACCAACTCTGGTAGAGGAGAAAAATCCTCACCGTGGCCGCCTTCAGCATGAATCCTTCCTCAGGATTGGAGTCTAATGCAGTTGGAGAGGATGCAAGAAGGTGAAAGGAGAGCTCTAAGCCTGCTTCAGATATACTTCTCAGTACAGCAGAGCAGCACAATGATAGCTATGTTATGCTGGATGCAAATTCCAGCTACAAACATTACATTGGTTTTCTACAGATAAAAAAACCCAAACCTTCCAGATTACCCGTATTTCATTTGTGGGATGCTGTCAGCTACTGGGCAGAAGGTAATTTATATGCTGTGTGTAAAACTTACTTTTCATTGAATTGGGCCTAGAGATGCTTACATGGATTTAATTTGTGAGATTAGCAAACTGCATCTATTGTATAGGCTTATATCAGAGAACAATGTAAATGTTTTAATGACTACTTTGCAACCTAGTAGATTATCTGAAATTGGTACTAGTCACCAGGTCTCATGTTAAGTTTGTTTATCCTTTATGGGAAGGGGGGTGAAATAAAAGGCCAGACTAAACCCTGACCTTAGTCAAGGTTCAGAAGGCTTATCTTGAATTTCTTGATGAAATTTTGCAGCAAGCTGACCTGTATGCCGGGCTCAGTTCAGTAAAAATACTTGCTCATTTAAGCCTTGTTTTCATGTGAGAATGTGGCTGTTGGGTTCCATTATCCATTTATTAGCATGGGCTGCAAATCCAATTGCCTGAGCCTGGGAAGATGGTGTAGATATTTGAGCCTTGATCTCTTTATGGTACATCTGACAAGACAGGCTCAAGAGTGTCTTCAAAACAGACTGGCAATTTTGCAAAGCTTATTTTCCTGTCACAGAAATGAACAGGTTTTGGAATCCTACCTATTTTAAAATACTGGGAATAATCCATAGGCCTGTTAGCTTCTTTCAGTCTCTAGGTTCTCCCAGAGATATGGACCAAACCAGGCAGGCACATCGTACAGTGAAGATCTGAGGTTTTGAAGGCATCACTGTCTTGCCTGCTGGCATTGGCCTGTGTTAGTATGAAGCTAATGCAGAAAGACTTTAACTCACAAGACTTATCCTGAGGCAATCCTGCAACTTCAGCTTCTTTTCAGGCTATGTAGTCTCTTTGTGTCAGTGCCAGAGGAGTGATAGTAATAGTAGTAATGGCACTTTAGAAATGCAAGACAAACCCACAAATAAGCATTCATGCTAGAAAGTGTTTTGTCTGGTGGAAAGGGGAGGGTAATCAGTGTTTCCAATGAGCCCAATTTCCAATCTGGAAATCTGAATTTCACTCTTTGTCTTGCAGTCCATATTTTCTTAGTTAGAAACCTCTGGTTGGTTCTGTGTTATTGAACTTTGTGACATGACAGCAATTAGAAGACACTTAACTGAGACAGCGGAAACAGTATGCTATCGAAACCTTTTCTTTAAAAAAAAAAAGTCAATTTTCAATATTTAAGTGATTAGAACCTGTCATTTCATGTTGTTGTTTGCAGGCTGA
Organism: Podiceps cristatus; assembly: GCA_000699545.1. Classification (NCBI taxonomy): domain Eukaryota; kingdom Metazoa; phylum Chordata; class Aves; order Podicipediformes; family Podicipedidae; genus Podiceps; species Podiceps cristatus. The sequence goes on from KL276710.1 coordinate 57,185, forward strand.
CACAAATGACAGGACAAAGGAGTATACATGGAAATAAGATGAAAATTCAGAACAGATGTCAAGAAGCATTTTTCATGCTGAATGTGCACAGTGGCCAACCAGGTAAGGCAAAAGCATTTATTTTAGGAAATAATTAGATGGCCCGTCATGGACAAAATGGCTTTCCCAATTTCCTTTTTCTCTAATTTTTTTACGTTCTTATTATCCTTCAGCTGCCATTCACTTTTCTCTGACTGGAAGCTTCATCAGCATCCAGACATAAACCTAGTTCTTACAGAAATGGATGAACTATTAACTGCTAAGTGAACAGCTACTTAGCTAGATATTAACCTATCGATATTATATCATGTTGTTATGTTCAAGGTCTAGCAATGCATACGTTTTGAGGTTCAGAATTTCTGAAGATTTTTATCATAGTTATAAAATTGAGTCTAGCAGAAAATCAGAATGACAGAAAACATGCTAGTTTATAATCAGTCTGATTATTGTAAGTGATAACAATGTTATACAAAAATTAATCTAGGAGATAACTTGGGGGAAAAAAATAAAACCACAAAACAAAAAAAAAACCCAAGAAAGTAAATGGACAAGTGCACACATCCTCCCCAATGAATATGTTTCTGGTTTCTGGAATCTTCCCTTTGGTTGAGGCTTTGCACCCAAATCTAATACAGACTTCCTCTGTAAACTTGCTGCCAGTCTTTTATAACCTCATGCCCAATCTTTTGTGTTCATAGAATAGAATATTTTTATTTTCTCAGGTGAATGAGTGTAAAACTGTAATTATTTGGGGCACTGACATTTGACCACTCCAAGTATCAGTCAGTGCCAGGTTAATTTATTGTGCTTGTGATCCTCATTTTAGTAAAAGCTATTTAAGAGTGAGAGATAATGCCCACTGAGGATAATGTTAAGACTCAGACCTAGAAACTGAAAGTCTTTCGTTTGTAATAAATTTTTCTAGGAACTGTGAACTGAGACCTTTAAAAGACTTGCTGAACAAATCGCTACAACAGCAGGCTGTGTTTCCAAGCTAGTGATTTCCACATCTACCGTGTATAAAGTAGAGCTGTCTGCCCCACCCCAAGCTCTGCTAGTGACAGTGCTAAATGGTGTCACCAATATTCTCAATTTAAAGCCATTTATGCGATAATTAAATAAAAGAACTCGATTTCCATATTTGTGCAAATTGCTCAGTGAGGTTGCTTCTGACTCACTCCTTAAATACAGATTCCAGCATTAGTAATAAAAATTGAAAATGTCTTAAATAACAATGATCATTTTAGATGTGTAATTATGGATATTTAAAAAAGCCACTGGTGGTGAAAGATAGTAGCTCTGAGAAGCATTGTTCACTGAAGGTGATGTACTGAAGAGAATGATCATTTCCATTTTTCAAGGAATTCAGCCTTCAATCAAATAAAATGCGCAAAGAAATAAAGCTACTTTTTAATGATGTATGGAGGCAATGTCAGTCACAGCACAGAGCAAGTGCAATTTTGTTGACTTTGGAATTGGTACAGGACTTGCTTAAGTTAAAGATAGCTAGGCAGCTAAAATTTAAGGATAATACTCAGTCCTCATTTCTGGCTCTCTTCCTCGCTGTAATCCCCTCAGCACCACTTCACAGTGCACACATTGATGTGAAACAACACTGGAACATCAATCTTGAATTGGAATTTTGTCACTTTCTGTTGATGTATGCGACTCCCATACTGTTTTCCAGGAGTAATTATTTAAGGTGGTAAGTGAAAAAAAGGTGTCCAACAGCTCAAAAGTGGGTGTATACTGGTGTCACCCAACCTTACCCACCTGAAAAATAAGAATTTGGGGGGGAATTTTCAGGAATTCAAAAGTAGAGTGTGTGTGTGTAAATATATTTTTCTCTATATATAGATTTTAAAAATACTGTCTATAATACCTTAATATATATGTGGTGTGTGAATGTATATGTATACAAAAGATATATTTGGTGTAAGTATCTGTAAGTAAGTCCTCCTTCTGGACATTAGCTTCTTCTGGACATCTACAGCTAGGCCACTGTATTCTTCTTCAGAAGTAGTGAAGATCTACCTAAAATTGAGATTTGACAGTGTTGTTTACTGAAATGAATCGAAAGCTGTATTTACATGTGGTATTTTCAGTTTACACCTTGTGTTTTCTGGGATTGAAATTCTTAGTGTTTTAACCTCCCTGGTTCAGTTTGGGAGAAGGCCTTATTCTTAAACTAAAATAGTATGTCCAAATCTTCCCTGTTGTCCTTACTGTGAATTCCTAGGGCTACAGTACAATGTTAAAAGATTGTTTGTGATAAGGTTCTGTTTAGTGGTCATTTTTGTCATGCATATTTCTCAGTGTCTTAGTCTGACAAGAATCTGTAAATTTCATTGAATAACTCTACAATTGAGCCATATTACTATTGCAGTTAATGCTATATATCATCTGAACCATGAGCACCAAAATCCTGTAAAATCAAAGAACAAATAAAAAAAAAACCCTTATCAAACCAAGTACCAAAAGTATATCTTAGTACTATAATTTAATTTGCAGTCAGTAAGCAAGCAAACCGTATCAAAACAATTTTTATGTAATATTACGGAAGACAAAATATCTCCTTAATATGCCTGTTTACCTTTAAGATACAAAGTATGTGAACTTACTCATGTAGCTAAAGTTAACCTTCTGGATACCTAGCTGTGATATTAACTTGATAATAATCTGTACTGCAGAAGAAAACCCATTGTGGGGAAGAACGGGCATGCTGCAGGCAATTACAAGACCAATTGTTGACTCTTTAAGAGCTTCCTTAGAAGAAGCTTTTGACTAGCTAAAAAATGAGCTGCATGAAAATCCAGGTTCTGTCATAGATAATTTCTTGGTGTCACAGGGAGTTTAGCATTTCTGTACCTTGCTTTTTTGCCTCCATGGGAATGGTAAGGTTAAATTTGTAAATGTATTTTCAAATTCTGAGAGGAAACGTGCTATATATGTGCAAAGTATTATTTACAGAAGTTCACTACATTGTGTCAATCGGCATAATTGTGTCATGGAAAATAGTTCTCGTATCATTATTAGCTATGACTATTCCAAGAGGAAATGTGAAGTACAATACTACAAAATGGAGCTCTTTTGAGCATATTTTCTTTATGTTTATGTGCCACTGAAAGTAATAACTGACCCTCTTAAAATGTAAGGCATTATTTCATTTTAAGTTTCCAGTGCTGAAAACACTGAATTTTTTTTTTTTTTAAAAAAAAAAAAAAAAAAGAAAAATACCAAAATTGTGTGGATCATTCCTCTTTTCTTCCACATAATCTGTTAATGTATGCAGCAATGGAGAACTTTAAGAGATTCTTTTGAAGTGATGTAAGAACAAATTATCTTAATTCAGTCCAATTTATACATGAGAATAACTGACTCAAAACAGTCCTGTGATCAATGTGGCTCTGACTACCTTAAATACATTCACTGAATATTAAATCTACAGAAATAAAGCCTTGTAGGATTAATTGTTGTATGAGATTTTTTAAAAAATATTTTAAAAGGTCAAAATTTTAAAATTATACTGTTATTGAAATGTAATGTGAAGGTTTAAGTGCAAATCACTCTAAGGTAACTTTTTTTTAAGAGCGGACTAATGCAGTATTATGTTTTATGGTGCAATAAAATTATGTGCTAAAATTATGCTCATAAATGCAGGCAAATGTAAACCAAGCTATTAGTTATGTTTTCTCAGATAAAAGTGATTAGCATAGCTATCAAACTCTTCTCCCATTTGAATAACAGAATTATGTCTGAAATCTAAGGCTTGTTTGCAAAAGCTGAGTCTTAAAAAGAAATGTAAATCCAGCTATCAATGTTGCATTTGAAAATGAATGCAATGGTCTGCCCATCATTCTGCTAACAACTCAGAGCAGAGGAACGTGACCCAAATTGCAGCAAAACGCATCAAAATGAAATGTGCCTCAAATACTATTTTAGAAGTCATTCTTAGCATTTTATCATAATCTCCTTAATGCTGATCAGACTTATTTAAAAACTATTGTGCTTTGTTTAAACATAAGTGACAAAAGTGTCTTTTAGCAACAAAGTTTCATGTATAATTCATGAAGTATGTGGTCATCTAGTAGCAAATTATTCTCCATCTGATAGCTATACCTCTGGTAGTGTCCTCTCAGGGAGGCACGTGGTATATAATTAAAATCTGAACAAAACAAATTAAATGCTGATTACTTCATAAACAATTTCAAGGCTGGAGTACTGTTACCTGTCTTTATAGGATCAAACCAAGATATTTTGACAGTCAATAGATGAATGGATGTATTTTCTCAACCCTGTATCTAATTGTTTTCTAATGCCTAAGCATTGTGGTTAAAAATGCTACTGAAAAATTCAGCTGTGAAAAAAAAAAAAACCAACAAAAAAAAAACCAAAACCAATTGAAAAGCCAACCGCCACTTAAAACTGAAAGGAGCAAATAAAAAGTCTCTCTGCCTATTAGGTGTCTTTCCTGTAATGCTGATGTTGATTGGTCACAGGCAACATTTAATATTTTAGGTACGAACCACTGCTCAGACAGGTTCAGTGTTTCCTTTGCATCCTATTTGCCTCCCTCCTTTATCCCCTTAAATTTGGTTAATCAACGTTATTTGAAGCATTTAATGTGTGTTTGCCACACTAATAAGAGACTATAGATGACCAACTCTGGTGATCTTAAAAGATTTCTTCTTGTTTGCAATAAAAACTATTACAGTAAAAGATAAACCATTAAGTAACATCTTACAAAGGTTTTCAAGCAGTCATGGAATGATGAACACTGCACAGAAGCTTCACACATGATCTAACTGAACAAGAATTCTACCATGTTTTGCACTTGTGTGCAATGTTAGGTTTAGTTTGTGCTGGCAACTGGAGTGCAAAGTCTTAAGGACATGTTAGCATATGCAGGAGTCTGTCACTGCCCTCCCTCTCCTTTGCCTATGCTACATAGATTAAGTTAGCAGAGATGCACAACTATCTCCTAAAATTCCTCTTTCTAGGCACAGTATTTTGTCTGTTGTTGCAGTACTGGATGGACAGCTAGACTTCTTTTTTTGATACAAGGACATTTTCTGTATGATGACACAACATCATTTATCAATCAAATGTATTTCCATTTATACTATCCCTCCATGATCTTTTTTAGAGAGCCTGAAGGTGCAACATATACAAAATGTGCAACAACAGATTCCTGTACATTGTAGCAATAGTCTTTCAGTAATGCAGGCCAAGGGAGTTTATTGAGAAAGAAAACTGCTTTAATTTTGAGAGAATTTGAAAAGATGACAACAGTAAACCTAAAAGAATTCAGATGATAAATGTATGCACAGACATGGGTGGCGTATACAATGTTATAACGTTGATGCATATGAGTATTTCATGAAGATAAGACTATTAAATCAAACAGGGACTTACAAATGTTGAGCCTCAGATAATGTGATGGAAGATTTGTCTATCACAATAAATTTTATTAGTAGGAAGTATCCATTCACAGTCTTTCTAATTCTCAGTAGTGAATGAACAGCTCTTCTCCTGTACTCCCTACTGCCACTTTTTAGAAAGGCTTCCATGTCAAAAGAATGTACATTGAAAAACACCAGTAGTGTGATCACTTTATTCTCTTCCCCTCCCTTTCCTGAGAAGCTCTCTGGGGCAATTGTTGACTTTTCATTTAACCTCAGTAATAAGTCTTCTGGCTTATGCATCTGTTCTTATGTCAGGCTCTTCTTACCTGACTTCACTAAATAAATGAGATCTTGCTATGGCTATAATCACGAATTTATGATCAGAGATACAGTTTAGGGTATTAGGCAGGTTGTAGTTAATGAATAGAATCATAGAAAAACTTCAGTGGAAGGGACCTCCTGAGGTCAGCTATTTTGTACCCTCTTT
>JMFS01087249.1:0-21669 GCA_000699545.1 Podiceps cristatus
CCCCCCCCCCAAATTCTGGATTATATCTGCTCTGCTTTAATGCTTTAGATTTTCACAGAAAAGAAAAAGAAGCATAGAAGTCTCAGTAACTCATATACATCTAACATGTTTAGGGCAGGATGTCAGAAGGTGACACTGAGCCAGGTAACAGCAGCTCATTGGCTTTAGGCACAGAGAAAATCAGAGGCTGGCCTCAGTGATAAGATGAACAAATATTGTAATAAGAAGTACTTTTTTTCACCTGATATTAATTATTCTGAGTACACTTCTGAAAAAGACATCCTCCTCTGAATCTCATCTCACATAGCAGTACTGTCTGTAGTTATGAGATCTTACCATAGGTTCATGCAGCTGCATTAAAACTTTGTCTGCATTGTTCTCTGACTTATTCCTTTTGCATTTTGTTAAATTTTATTTTTTTTTTTTTAAAACAGCATTGTACATTTTTCACTTAGCTGTCTATTGCAATATCCAAGATTAGTCCTTAAGAATTATTTTAGGAACACCCTTCCAAACAGAATATTCTTTTTTCCCTTCTCTGGAATCCCTTGCTGGCAATTTTGCTGCCCAGAAGGCATTTCTTTCTTCTTTGCTAATAGATGCAAGGGCTCTGACCATGAATCCCCAGATATCCTTAGTCTTCCTAATATCTGTATATAATTAGAACATCCATTTCCATATCTCGATCATTCTCCTACCTTGTCCCAAGGTTTTTATTTCTTACTGACTGGTAAAAATTTTGAATTAAGGTCAATTTAACTGGAAATAACTAAAATAATTCCTAGCAATATATTAGTGAGGTTTATTTTTTATTTTTTTATTTATTTTTTTTTTTTAGCATGTCTGGAATCACTGAAAATTACATGCTCTTATATAAAGAAGTCCTAAAATTAATGACAGCATTGTAACTTTTAAACTGTCAGCAGCCACTTCATGAGCAGCTGGTGTGGAATCCTCTGAGAGGGCACTGAGGAGAACAACTCAAGCAGGACCTGTAATTACTACCATCGCTTATTACTATTAGAGTATACAATAGGGACATAGAGATTTTAATATCTTCATGGTATGCAAAGTCTTGAATACTGAACTTCCTGTACCTTAGAATAGTGAAAATGGCAGAGCACCCTTACTTCCAGGATATGAGTCTCAGTGTCTCAAAAATGTCTAATTCAGAGCTAATGGGAAATACCTCGATTTGGGCATTTGGAGTGCAAACACATCCTTCCAGTACTTAAAGGGAGCCTATAAGAAAGATGAGGAAAAACGTTTTAGCAGGGTCTGTAGTGACAGAACAAGGGGGAATGGTTTTAAACTGAAAGAGGGGAGATGCAGACTAGATATAAGGAAGAAATTCTTTACAATGAGGGCGGTGAAGCACTGGCACAGGTTGCCCAGAGAAGTGGTAGAAGCCCCATCCCTGGAAACATTCAAGACCAGGTTGGATGTGGCTCTGGGCAACCTGATCTAGTTGCAGATGGCCCTGGTCATGGCAGGGGGGTTGGGCTAGATGGGCTTTAGAGGTCCCTGACATCCTGGATTATTTTATGATTCTATGATTCTATTGCCCAGGAAATGCTCCAGATCCTGGAATTTTTAGTACATATACAAACTGCGGGACTCACCGGGGCTTTCCAGCTTCCAGGAAAGAATACCAGACTTTAGGTGTAGCTAATTATATCCAGGCTGTATAATGGGATTGATCAAGACGTATCATCTCTCCCCATCTGTTCCCACTTTCTCTTTCTTGATGCCCTAGTTTCAGCTAGAAGCAAATCAAGACATGTCGGGGAAAGAGGATGTTCTAGAAGGTCCCTGCTCAAGGTAATAAGAGAAAGGAATTGAACAGCCCACTTAAACAACAGCATTAAGTACATTTGGGTGGAGAAATTACACTGGCAACTTCATATTTAGCATTCCACTTGGCATTAGAGCATTTTGCCTGAACTGAATCTGTGAAGTTGCAGCAATGAACAATCTGGTGCTCAATTCTCAGTTGCCCTGGCACCTAGTTGAAGTCCCCTGGGCTCTTCTTTTATATGTAGGAGCATGGAAATAAGGTTGAATGGTAAAGATTTTAGTGTTATTCTTAATTCAGACTTAAATATGCCATATCATTGCCTAATTAGGTTGAGACTCTATAAGGTGTCATGTTAATTTCTGTATGAATAGAAGGACACAAAAAGATGTCCTAGGTCTTTGTGGGGAAAATATGCCTCTTAGGCATAGGAGGTGGCAAGGTGGAAATTCTTGGACAAAACTAGAATATCTCGAGATGTGTCTTCTTGAGTAATGGCTTTGTGATGACCTGTATTTCTTTCTATCTCCTTAAAAATCATCTTTGTTTCCATGGAAACAAAAAGAAAGCAGAAACACCAGGTAAATTTGATAGATGTGAAGAAGGTTGTTTGTGTAGCAGCTATATAAGTGCAGTAGAAGGAAAGCATGAAGCAAACAACAAAGAAAATAATTAATTTTATAATGTCAGACAGTGCAAATTATGACTCCATAATAATATATATAATTTATATATATTTCAAATAGGATAGAACAGTTCAGTTGGAAGGAACCTGTAACTATCTTCTAGTCCAACTGCTTGACCAATTCAAGTTTCTTGTCACCATGAACTGGTCTATGTACACCCACATACCCATACATTGCTTTGCTGTCAGTCAAGCAGCCATTAGGCTTCACAGATGTCCATTCTCTCTCATTATTGTTTTAGGAGATGAAATAAAGTCAATGAAAGCAAAATTCTCAGTAAGAGCTGCACAGCAGTGCAGATCAAAGCTAGTGAGGTGGATACATGGAAAGAATAACACATAATAAAACATCTGAGGGTTCAAGTGTCCGATTCAGCAGTGGTGGCTCTCTGACATTTTCCTGCAGCACATGGTATCCCAGTAAATGTTAAGAAAGATCAGAAAGAGCAATGTTGAATTTGGTAGATCTCTTTGAGATAGGTGGTAATGATATGGTAAGTTTATGTCTATGAGTACCATGAAGGCTAAAGTGGGACTCTGACCACACTTGATCCTTAAAAGGCTCCAGACATCTTTCTGCAGAGGCAAATTTTTATTCCTAGAATTAGTGTAAAATTATGCTCTTTGTAAAGTCTAGATGCTCTGTCAAGTTGCTTTCCTAATGTAGACTGCTGTGCAGTGTGTTAAATGGCTTTCACACTTAAGTAGTACTTAAGTTAGTACTCTAACCCTTGTCTGATAATTTCCAGTTTGTCACATGGAAAATTCCATGCACATGCTCAGTTAGGCTTGTAAAATCAGTTAATCTTTTTTTCTAGCAAAAACTTAACATTAACAAAAAGTTACAGGCAAGCTGTTGCAGTATTAAACAAGGATAAGAGCCCTTCAGATGTTTCTTGGGAACTCTAGCAAGTAAGCGATCACCTATCTTTAATTAGTTTATTTTATTAATGAGCAAAAGGGTGCATTTAAATTAAGACATGTCATAAAACTGGTTTTACATATTTTTTTTTTAGAAAGTATAGACTTTTATAGTAGAAGAAATAGTACTTTCTGGTCATCTTTTTTTCAGTCAAAAGCAATGATATTGTGTTATTGTGTTATAGAATTGATATATTTTACATACTTACTGGTACCCAGGTGGCATCCTCATTTTAGTTCATATAAAAAAAAAAAAAAAAAAAAAGTTCTTGCATGCTCTCCAGGTACTATAAATAGATTTTCATGGTGGATATTGCAACTGACAGTTTTCAAGGGCAGAAATGGTATAAGATGTAAGAAATGGCCCATTCTTTGAAAATGAAATGCAATTCTCAGTCAGTGAAGCTGGGATAGAAAATCATAGAATCATAGAATGATTGGGGTTGGAAGGGACCTTAAGATAATATAGTTCCACACACCGCCCCCCCAAGGGACCTTAAAGATCATCTAGTTCCAACCCCCCGCCATGGGCAAGGACACCTTCCGCTAGACCAGGTTGCTCAAAGCCCGATTCAACCTGGCCTTGAACACTTCCAGGGATGGGACATCCACAGCTTCTCTGGGCAACCTGTTCCAGTGCTGCACCACCCTCACAGTGAAGAAAAGTAAAATCCACGGAAAATTATGTTTTACATCAGTTTATTTCATTGTTGCATTCTTCAACAACAAAAATGAAGTTATCAGAGTAATGTCTTAGATCTATACAATTTGTTCTCCTTGACAAGTACTTTCCACACCCCTGAAATGCATTTAGCAGTAATTACATTAGTTATTCTTAAAGCATTTTTCATTGTCAAATATACTTTTAAAAAGTAAACAATGGTTTCCAGCATTAGTCTTTCTAGCTCAACATTTTAATTGAATTAGCTGATGAACATGTCATTCCATATATCTATGTAACAAAAATCCTTTCTTTGTTTGTACAGCAGAATTGAGAAGATTGCTAAAAAAAAAAAAAATACCTACCATGTCTGCCCCAATTCTCAGCTTAAACAAAGGAATAATAGAATCAGAAATATGTGCACTTAACAATTAAATGTAGTAACTGTCACAGTACCTATCTAACACTGGGCTTTTAGTTATTCTGGACATACCTGCCCTTTTGAGATCCCCAGTTGCTGAAGCACAGTCAGATGTAGAATGAGTCACGGGGCTGGAGGAAGGAAGGCAAAAGTGACTGCATGATGGAAGAAAGCAAAGCCAGTAGACTATTTTATAGTAGGCAGCAAACAAACAAACCACAAATCCTGGAAGCAGATCTGAAAGTTGTGTATCTCATTTTGAGTAAGAACTCTAACAGTGAAGCTGTAATCATACTCTTGCTTGGTTTTTCCCTCCCTATGGTTCCATCACTCTTGCTTGCTTAGCACAATGACAGCCTCAATAGAAAATGGTCCTTTTTTCATCTAAGAGTAGATTTAAAGGCATTCCCTAAAGAAACTAGAGATATAAGTTCAGATCTCTCTGGGCAGACACAGGACCTTAATTCAGGTCATCCAATTTACTGGACAAGCAAATGTTCTTAAACAATGTATTGTTTTCTTCAGTTCTGTTTTCAGTTCAACTCTTCCAGAATTATAGACCAGGGCTATCACAAGACTATGCTGTGAAGTCATTTAATCTGTGCAGTCCTCATAGGGTTGTGTGTGGCGCCAATAGATTGTGAGTTCAGCATTAGTAGTAGCCAAAATTAAAATAACAAAAAATAAACCAAGAACCTTTTATGCAAATAAAATGCAGATGCCTAAATGGAATTTTCATGATTAGTGTCTCTAATGTAAGACAAACAAATGCCAGAGGAGGAACACTTGAAATAGCTAATTATTCTTTGGAATATACAAGTGCATATGATATAGCATTCCTGGAATGTCATATAGAACATTGTTTTCTATTATACCAATGAAGTGTCTGAAAATGAATTGCTGTAAAGAGTGATTTACTTCCAGCTAGTTCAGGATGTGAACTGAGTTCACCTCTGTGCATTTCCTTGTACAATTACTAAATCTGTGTATGATGTCTGGTTTTCTGTACGTTAGATGAGAATTATGCACTGCTAAGTGGAAATCACCATACATTAAAAAAAGTGCCACAGATAGTCAGGAAAGATGGAAGAAAGTGCATCTGAAATCTCACTTCTGTTCTGAACCTAGGTTCCTAGAGAGTATCAGTAGCTGTTTTCCACAATTTGTATTTATAGCTCATAAACCTTTCTGGACTTAGGTACTTGGATGTCATCCCTTTGACATATATCACAAAGATGGTTAAATTGTCCTCCAAAGAAGTTTACAGTTAACAATTTTTAAAGATCGAGTTCTGGAATTCTAGCCAATAGAACCCTGTATTTTAAGGTTTCTAATGAGAAGACAGTGAGAATTTCATTTTAATGTCATCACCCTCTTCATGTATGTTGAACTGAGTGATTAATTACGATGATATCTTACTGATCTTAGATGATGTGCTGTCTAAAAAGGAAGAAGAGGATGAACGGAATTGAAAGATAATTATTTTTTTTTTTTAAGATAAACCCACTAATTCTAGTAATGTTTTTATTCATATGCAGTGAGAGATCACTCTTAACGTTACACTTCCATCATTGAGGAAGGAAACATAGACTTTTCCTTCTTTTTCATTTCAGCTTTGCATGTTTCCCTGTCCAGACTTACCCTCTAAGTAGGTGTCAGAGGGAATTCTTGTATCATGAATACCTGGCTCCATACCTGGTACCATCAGAAACTTTGCCAGGCTTACCAGTGATCTGCCTATGTTGGAAACAGATAGATAAAGAGTTCACTTTTTCTGTCTTCTGGATATTGCCATTTTTCAACAACATAGTGACTGGACTGGCACGTCAGTTTTTGCGAGTGAATAAGCTCACACGGATATTGCCAGACAGCTGAAGAAGTGGATATTTTGAGGGGGGAGATGCTAATGGTTTAGCTTTGCTTGCTATCTGTTAAAAAGTCAGTGACCATACATTGCCAATTTTCAATGCAACAGCTGAATAAAATGTGATAAAACTTCCCATTAAGTTTTCTGGATAAAGACATATCATTGTTGCTTTGGAGAGGCTATATGGATGGTCCTCTACAGGTAACAAGTGGTGCATAGTTATAACTGTTGTTAATTTTAGGCAAGCACTATTTAGTCTCTGGCTAAGGAGGGAGGCTACTACAAGCTCTACTGCAGGCTCTTGCATAATATGATGCTGAAGATGAAAGTAGAAATAAGACTGAAACTTTGTTGAGATACTGTCAATCTATATGAGTCAGATGCGACAATTATCTGGAAAGAGGTAGATCAGGAATGAATTGCATAAACCACTGCTCAGTTATACACTTTTGACAACAATTTTAATGTAAATGTCCCTGTTGTAAGTGACTAGTCATGTTATGACAGCGTTATATCTCGGTTGTATGTATATTAATAACCTTATTTGCAAAATGGGGATTATCTCTATATGCATGCACACACACGTATATGTTCAACGCATAGTTAATGGTAGGTAAAGTACTCAGGTTTTGCTTTAACTAACAGCAAAGAACCAGGCAAAGGAACTTGAGTAAAAATGATTATGAAATAATAGAGGTCATAATCTTTAAGGAAGGAAGAAGTAATAACAGGAAAATGAAAAACAATTGATTTCAGGAAGGTAGACTTCAATAAGCTTGGAAAACTGGCAGCCTCTCAGTTGAAAATGTATTCAAAGGGGAAAAGAAAACTGTCAGGTTCTTACAGAAATGATACAAAGGTCACAAGTGCACACGATCCCAATGTAGAAGAAAAATAGAAAGTAGATAGGAGATGAACTGGACTAAATCATTAGCTCTTCTTTGACTTCAGAGAAAAAACATATTCAAGAAGTAAGATGCAGGGAGCAGAAAGTAGGTTACAGACAAATGTGAATGTACAGCATGAGAATATGGAGAAAAATAAAGTACTTGGATGTTCATGATCATAAGTTAGTAGGAATGGTATACTATGTACAGGTGATACCAAACAAGTTTAATGATATTGTTTATATTAATCCTTAATAAAATAGTCAGTTTTGATCAACTGATTTATAGAAAGAATTCCAAGAATCAAAAGGTAAAATCTCAGCCTTCAGGAAAGCCTGTATAGCATATTGGATGCTTAGATAAGATGCTTTCAAATCAATCAGGCAAGAAGAATTTCATCGTAGGGTGTGTAAGAAATAGCTTCTGAGTTCTCAGAATCCTTATGGATTATCTTTGAGATTCACATAGATTGGGCACCAAGAGAATGGAAAAGTATTTCTTTCTTTATTTTAAAAGATGCAAAACAGGAAATATAGGCCAGGCCACATTCAGTACAGTATGATCAAAATGATCAAAAAATTATTTGTAGGTCCCTGGAAAGGAACAAGGAAATGAGTAGCAGCCAAAATGGATTTGTCAAGAACAACATATGTCATACCAATTTAATATCTTTCTGTGACAGGGCAGCAGACCTTATGGACAGGGAATAGCCAGTAGATGTCATATATCTTGAATTTAGTAAAGCTCTTGACACAGTTTCATGACATCATTATAAGCAAGTTATTTGGTCTATAGAAAAAAATAATTATTGGAAGACTGTTCTTATAGAATCACAGAATCATAGAATCATTGAGGTTGGAAAGGCCTTCTTTAGATCATCTTGTTCCCTCCCCATGACTCTCCCCTGCCACCCTCACTCAATGCTCAAGCAGGACCAGCTAGAACAGATTGCCCAGAAACATGTCCAGTCAAATTTTTAATATCTCTAGAGACAGAGAATACACAGCCTCCCTGTGAAACTTTCTCCAGTGTCTGATCTCCCCCACAGTAAAAAAGTTTTTTCTTTTGTTCAGACTGAGTTTCATGTCTTTTAATTTGTACCTATTGCTTCTTGTCATGCCAATGGTGCTACTGAGAAGAGTCATGTTCCTTCTTCTTCATTCCCTTCCATCAGATCTATAAACACATTCATAAGCTTCCCCTGAGCCTTCTCTTATCCCAGTTGTAAAAAGAACGTGAAAGAAGCTCCAGTCCCTTTACCATCTTTGTGATCCTTTGCTGGACTGACTTTAATTTCTCAACTGTCTTTCCTGTACTGGGGAGACCCGAATTGGAAACAGCACTCTGGATATGGCCTCAACAGTGCAAAGTGGAGAGGGAGCAACGCTCTGACAGGTGCAGCCTGGGAGGCTGTTTGCCTTCTTTCCCATAAAGGTGCCTTGCTGGCTCACAGTCACCTTGGTGACCACCAGGACCCCAAGGTACTTCTCATCAAAGCTGCTTTCCAGATAGTGAGTATGTATTGGTGCATGGGGTTATTCCTCCACAGATGGAGGACTTTGCATTTCTCCTTTATGAACCTGTCAAGGTCTCTCTGAATGGCAGAACAAGCATCTGGTATATCAGCCACTCCTCCCAGCTTTATATTATCTGCAAACTTGCTGATGGTGCAAACTGTCCCATTGTCCAGGTCATTAACAAAGAGGTCTAACAGTATTTGGCTCCAATGTTGACCCCTGGGATACACATCTGGTTATTGGACTCCAGTTGGACTTTGTTCTGCTCTTTACAGCACCCTGGGCACAGCCGGGTTTTAGCTTTGCTTTTTTTCTTCAGGTCTGACAGACAAATTTTCATCTGGACAGCAGCAAGATGACAACAAGAAGAAGGGACATTCAGAGAAACCCTTTATGAGGTGCCTTTAGTAGCATATTCTCCTCTCCTGCAATAAAATGAGAATTGTATCATCAGCACTGAAATCACCTTGGAAAAATACATTTTACTTCATATTCAAATTTCACATTCATTTTCACTCTTTCTTAATGAAATTATGATTTATCAAATGTGAAAAACCAAGAGTAAAAGACCTACTCTAGGGATTCCTAGAGAAATAGAAGATGTCTTCAAGAACCCTGTTAACATGGAGTAGAGATTGCATATTGCCTTTATTTCTGTTTCCTGACATTTTTGTTCATAATTTTAATAACACTTAGTTGATTTGCTCTAAAATGTTAGCATAATTTCAAGAGTCTGTGGGTTAAGATGGGAACCAGAGAGGTAGGTGTTATAAAGCACACCAGGGCATGCTTTGAAATGTTGTGTCCTATTTTGGTAGATAGGTAATCTGAGAAATCTTTGGGTTTGGGACAGTGGTGTTTCAGGATCAATGTTTGAACGACTCTATGCAGAATGGAAAGCTATATGTATTCTACACTCAGTGCAAAATACTAATGGTAGTCTTAGGGGTGTCCAATGGGGATTAATTAATTACTTCAAGGTTTTTTATTTCAATGGTGTGCTGTTAGGTTACTTTAAATAGTTGATTATTTTGTTTTATTTATTACTCAGATAAATATATAAAAGGCATAGGTACAAACTCTGGATGTTTTCATGTTGTTACAAGATTTTTGCCTGAGATTCTCAGATTTTGTCTCTACATGGAATCATACACAACCAAGTTCTAAGATTCTGTGACAATCACATTTCAGAATAGATGTCGGTTAATAAATAAGCAGAACAGTAGTTGATGGACACTTTACTGTCCTTATCAATTCTATTTCTCTACAATTCCATAGCCTATAAAAATTAAGCCTGCATGCACTTTAGACAACAATTCTCCTCTCACCTAATGTCTATTCAAAAGTACTTTGTGAGGTTTCCCATTTCACTGTGCAGAATCCTATCATATATTTATAAATGTTTCCTCCCATCTCTCCTTAATCTACAAAATTAGTATGTGTTCAGCCTATCCAAAACAAACACTTTTTACTTAGAACTACAAAACCAATTTCTTTCGACTATGCTTACAAAGCTTTATTAAAGTCCAGGGATTTAAATGATTCATTTTTGTGGTACAAATAAAAGTGCCGAAAAATTACTTTTTATTCCACTACCTTTGTCATATGTGTCCCACTCAGTCCAGTAGCAGTCCCAAATCTACTCCAACTCAGATACAAGATTATTAGAAGTGTACTGGGAATAAATGCAGCATGATTTCTTGGGGCCAAATGCACTTTCTCTGTCAGAAGATGTAATTTTGTTGAAAAAAAGATAATGCATTTGCTTATTGATTAGGAGAATTTAGGATTAAGATGTTTAGGTCAAGTTTCTAAAAGCTTTTATTACCAAAATGTTCTTTAGAACCATTTTCAGACATTACTTGAGCACTTGGTTATCTGTATCTCATTGAAAATTAATGGAAACTAAGAGTCAAAGGACAACAACTGAACTGAAAATAGCACTTACATCAGTTTCAAAAGTTTTATCTTGTATCTGTCATTTTAAAAATGGAGTTTAGAGATTGTAGGGATTCTTGTTGATTATCAAAGGTAAGCACAGGACAAACTACATTTTGGAGTGACTGGATTTTGGATCGTTTTCCCCCTCTCTGCTTAAATACTACAATGTACTCAGTATTTATTAGGCTCTATGAAAAAAATAGGTTTTAATCCTGTTTAGCATCTGATCACAACAGAATATCAACAATGCTATTACTTTTTGTAAATTCTATGTTTTACTCTGTTTCTTATTCCCTAGGTTTATATATTACCTTTTCCCATAAGAGGCATTTTCTTTTGAGAGTGACATTGTTGTCATCAAATTATGCTTCACTGGAATGAATAATGATTCAACTCTAAGATTAGAATTTCAAAATGTTCAGTTTCAAGATTTACATTATTCCCATTGCACTAGTGGAAAACTAGACGAGGGAAAAAGTTTATATACACTTATACTTTCATTTTGTTTTCTCAAATGCTGAATATTTTCAAACAGAAATCATCAAATGCTTCCAAGTAACATAAATATTTCATGAAAATATACCACCTCTAAATGTGTACATGCTTTAGAGAAGACACAACTGAACAATTCAGATTAAATTCCAGACATATGCTAATAACATCCCAATCAACTCAATCACTCAGTTCACGCAGAGCAGAGATAAAACAAATGCCAAATAGAAGATATGTTGGATACTTTGTTTCTCAGACACTTTGTATGAGTAGAATCTTAGAATCATAGAAGGATTTGGATTGGAAGGAACCTTAAAGATCAACTAGTTACAACCCTCCTACTGTGGGCAGGGACACCTTCCACTAGACCAGGTTGCTCAAAGCCTCATCCAACCTGGCCTTGAACACTTCCAGGGATGGGGTGTCCACAGATTCTCTGGGCAACCTGTTTTAGTGCATCACCAGCATCATGGTTAAGAATTTCTTCCTTACATCTAATCTAAATCTGTCTTCTTTCAGTTTAAATCCATTACCGGTTGTCATATCACTACCATGCCCATGTCAAAAGTCCCTCTCCAGCTTTCTTGTAGTCCCTCTTTAGGTACTGGAAGGCTGCTGTAAGGTCTCCCTGGAGCCTTCTCTTCTCCAGGCTGAATAACCGTGACTCTCTCAGCCTGTCTTCATTGGAGAGGTGCTCCATCCTCTTCATCATCTTCGTGGCCATCCTCTGAACTTGCTCCAACAGATCCATGCCCTTCTTGTGTTGGGGGGCCTAGAGCTGGACTCCAGGTGGGGTCTCACAATAGCAGAGGGGCAGAATCACCCCCCTTGACCTGCTGGCCATGCTGCTTCTGATGCAGCCCAGGAGACAGTTGGCTTTCTGGGATGCAAGCGTACATTGCTGGGTCATGTTGAGCTTCTCATCAATGGTCACCCGCAAGTCCTTCTCCTCAGGGCTTCTCTCAGTCCACTCTCTGTCCAGTCTGTACCTGTGCTTGGGATTGCCCTGACCCATGTGCAGGACCTTGCACTTGGCCTTGCTGAACTGCATGAGGTTCATGTAGTCCTGCCTCTCAAGTCTGTCAAGATCCCTCTGGATGGCATCCCTTCCCTCCATCATGTCAACCGCACCATACAGATTGGTGTTGTTGGCAGACTTCCTGAAGGTGCACTCCATCCCATTGTCCATGTCATCAACAAAGATGTTAAATAGCTGTTTCCAATACTGACCACTGAGGAACACCACTGATCACTGATCTCCACTTGGACATCGTCATTGACTGCAACTCTTTTGAGTGTGAGCATCCAGCCAATTCCTTATCTACTGAGTGGTCCATCTGTCATATCCATGTCTGTTCAATTTAGAGACAAGGATGTCGGGTGGGACATTGTCAAATACTTTGTAAAGATGCATAGCTGTTGAGAAATGGCTTTTGAAAGCATGCCACAAAAATGAGCCTTCTTTGCTTATTGGTTTCACAAATGGCCAACTGTTCCCATAACACAAAAATCCTCCCCCTTCAAATTCATTCCTACCTTCAAGAGAGGTGATTTCTGAGATTTTATTTGTTTCTATGTAGCGTTTGAGGAAAAGAGTGTCTTAAGTACCACTGTGCATCTAACAGCAGCCTAGCTGTTTCCATCTGGCACTAAAATAGTGTTTTCTGTTACAAAGATATCTAATATTGTGGAGAATCTTCAACACTAATTAACAGTTTGCACTGAGAATAAAACTACACAGTTCATTGGCTACTCAGAAATATCAGAATCAACTTTAAAAAATACTTACTTAACTTCAGGAACCAGTATGGTGTATTAATTGAGCACTCAGCTAGGGCACTTTTCTGCTAAGAAGCAAGGATGAATACTGCACACTTGCTTCTAAACTGCTAATAAGATTTCAAAGCCCTGTATTTCTGATTTATGTATCTCTACTTTGAAATCCTTTGACTCTTGACAGAATACTGTGCCATGTAGACATTCCCTACATTTTCAAGACAGCTTTGTCTTTGATAGCATATTGCTTTTCTAATGATGCAAATCATTGCAACTGAATCCAAAGTTGCCAAGTTTATTGACACCATGGCCTTGCTAAGCTTCTAGGTATTTTCAGAAAACTATTTTTTGAAAGGGGTAAGCAATAAGTAAGACTATGAATGGATTTTTATTAAAAAGTGGCAGATCTGTGAACATGCACAGAATCAGACTGCAAACTGTGTAGCAGTTGTATCTAAATACATAAGTACAACTGAACTTTACTGACCTATCAGACATTGTTTCACATTCACCAAAGAAATTGGTATTGACTAATTGAATGTCTGTAGCAGTCAGACAGATAGATTAAGTTTATAGAGATTTTGGCTGTTGTTTTGCTATGAGTCTAACTCAGCATGATTTTATAGTATTTCATTCTTATTTTATTAAATATAGGGTATTTTCAGCCTTCAGAGATCATGCAACATATATATTAAACTAAATTACAAGGAAAATGTGCATACAGAAAAACCCTTTACATTGATTATTTCAGTTTTTGATGATTGAACTCTGCTGTTATTTTTGTACTACTCATTTTTCTAGGGTCCTTTTTCTCCCTTCCATTTGTATTATCAAACATTACCTTCATATCCCCCCCTTCTATTATATTTTACTGATTAGCATTGTCCCTCTATGCATGCTTCTTCACAAAAACTAAGATTTCTTAAATAACAACATACTTTAAAGAGACAAAGACAACTAGTTCTTTGCATTTATTACTAGGCTAACCGAAGTAGTGTATCTGCTATCTCATACAGAAAAGCAGGCAATTTTCCTACAAAGTCAAAGGGGAAAGAAGATCAATCTGCTGGAAACAGCTACAAAATGCTAGTTTTCCCCTAAAATAACCAGTGATGGCTGCTGTTGTGTTTTCTGTTCACAATTGGCAAACATGTACTTAAAGGCCAGATTACTGCTATTTTAGATCAAATGAAACAACAAAGAAAGAATGAATAAATTTGTAAGGAAAATGCCTGCAAGTGTACTTGGGCAGAGTGTCTTTACTCCATTGTGTGAGTATTAACAGTGAAAATAAACCTGAGGGTTTTTTTTTGTTTGTTTTTTAACTGAGTAATTGCTATGTCTCTTTTTTTCTTTGATGATGGCATTGCTCTGCTTTTTATCAGCTTGCCTTAGAGAGAGGAAATGAAGGAATAGAAAGGGAGAGTGGATAATTATCTTTAAAAAAAAAAATACACCTTGAAATGCTCCTTCAGTATTGAATATAAGAAGTGATTAATCTAAAAGGATGCTTCTCTTCGATCTAAATTTTGAAGTATAAAATAGAAGTAGTTTCTTCGAAAATAATAAATCTTAGGTTTGTAAATTATTGTATAATTAATACCTGATGAAATAGGTCTTAGCATTATTGTTAGAAAGTCTGCTTGTAGCTTTGTATTACTGGGAGAATGACTGTGGAGCTGAACTAAAAATACTCTTCTGTTAATTTGAAAAGACAGTGGTTTTCCAAAAGAACTAAACAACAAAAAACAATCCTTCAGTATTGTTGGTAAGGAAGAAGCAAATCTAGTTTCACAAATTAGTACTCTTTGGTCATTACTTTAAAAGGAAGATGACTACCTCAGTTCAAACACTAAAACTAAAGAAAAAAACCCCAACCAACTAGTAGACATCAGAAAAGAAAATCTGCTTTTTGCTTGTTTGTTTAGCTTTTCCAGTGAACATCAAGCAGATCTTTGAAACAGAGCACTCTAGTCTCATAAGTACATATAACTCAACAGGACAGGCATTGGCATTCTCTTGGTGGTTAATGGCCTGGATGAAAGCATGGCCATGTCTAGTTATTCAGATATGCACTACCAAGTCCATTTCTCATCTGCCTCATCACCTCAGCTGCTAATTAGAGGAGTTCTGTTAAGAAATCTTGATATAGATACCCTTACTACAAACTAAAACCTGGCAGCTGGCCTAGTTTTGATCTGCAGGTTGAAAAAAATAAGGCTTGTGTTACTTATGAAGCACTATATGTGTGGCCTCATCCCTGGAAACATTCAAGAGGTGAGTGGAAGCCCCATCCCTGGAAACATTCAAGCCCAGGTTGGACGGGGCTCTGAGCAACCTGATCTGGGTAATGGTGTCCCTGCTCACTGCAGGGGGGCTGGACTAGGTGGCTCTGGGGGTCCCTTCCTACCCAGAACATTCTATGATTCTATGATTCTATGATTCTATGATATGAGTACTGAATGAAATGATTAGGTATTCATCAGAATAATTCATCAGTCCGTTCATTCTGATAGCAACATGATTTAGCATGTTATAAGGTAAACCAATCCTTTGCCATTAATAAACTTGGTCTTCCATGGCAAAGAAATAAAAAATTAGACAGAAAGAAGACTATTAACTTATGTCAGGTAGTTAAAAGTTATTCTATTTCTTTCATTCACAAAGAATCTAGGCATCCTATCACTTAACTGAATGATACCCACTGTGAAATTACTGGATATGAAAATGACTTCTACAAAGAAAAAGCTTTTAAATGCAAGTTTAAAGGAGGAGCATTTAGCAGGTAGCATATGACAGACACCTTCTCAAAAGTCAGAAGAAAACCTGAATAAAGAAGAGCAAAGCAATAAGGTGGGAAGGTTATAGAGAACATTGGGATTGTGACAGTCACAGAGGGAAATGAAAGCAGAGATATAAACCAGGATAAGACTATGTGAAAATTTTAAAGATGAGGATGTCCTAGAAACCAAAATGCATTACATTGAGAGAACAGCCATCCATGATGAGATTTTTTAGGATGAAAAATGGAGCTAAAAGAAAGGAAGATAGATTATGCAGCATTTTGAGTACAGAAGTTGGCATACTTGGAAGTCCAAGAGAAAATTATGTTAACCAGACTCTGATGTAGTTGTGATGTGTATTTTAGAAGATGGAAAATTACAGAGAAATAAGTAAGTGAATAATAAGAACAGAGCTGTGGAAACTAGAACTGGAGGTGACAATTGCAAACAGGTATCTCCCCAGATGTGTTTACTGGGGAAGGACTTCTGTGCTTTTAGTACTTAAACTCACAGTATTCCTCATGCAGTATATAGAAACTGTATAGATTATATATGTAAATTTATTTTAGGACACTTTAGAAAAACACCACGTCAGCTCAATATTATGCTGCCAAGCTAGATTTTAAAATCTGAACCTGGATCCCAAGAAACATTACAGAATAACTGCAAAAAATGAGAATCCACCAAAAAGCCTAGTGAATAAGAAGTTAAGATATTAAGAAATTTATTTGGATGTAAAACTCCAGTGAGCAGAAAAATTGTAAGAGGAAAAGCTAATTAATTTGTTGGAATTAATGAGGGAATAAGCTACAAGAATCAGAATTTATAAATTTTCTCAGTGATGTAATATTTATGTTACTTTTAAAATCCTAAATGTTTCTCAAGGTACTTTCACACATAATTACAAAGAACGCGTATGCATGGACATACATCTACAGACAGATTTTTTTTTTTATTTTTTTTTTTATTTTTTTTTTAGGAGAGAAACAGTCTCAGGCAGCACCCTCCAGGATCTGGATCCAGGACACCAGTGAGGACTGCCCAAGGACCTGGGAGTCTGTGAGGATGGAGTAAACAGGATAGAAGCTGATCAAATATGGCAATATGGTGAGCCACAGGACTTCCTTTCATAGTTCATTCATTCATTTCTTCCAATCTTAACTTAAAATAGGGAAAATTTTCTAGAAATGTCTTTCCTTTAAGTCATTCCATACAATTTCCTTAAGGAGAGGAGTGATTCTGTCCTAACATGGATTTTAATCCATTCTACAGCTGGCATCCTGATTTAAACCTTTAAACTGCATTCATCTAGGGTTTGTTAGAAGCAACTCACTGTAATGTATATGCTAGTTCACTGTGTGGAAGAATATTCCATAAGAATTAATGAGCTCTTGCTTGTTTCTCCTGGCTATTTTACTTAAAGAGCTCATCTATTTCAAAATATGCAGAACAACCCATGGGTAAAACTACATGTTACTGAACACTTGTTTTTTTATGTTCTGATTTCCTATTTCGCTCTGCACTGTGTAGAATTCAAATTACTTCTGACCTCAAGTGGACCCTCAGAATTTATTAATGTTGAAGAACTGAACTGTGGCCTTTGGAATGGGTCTCAGATCCTCAGTATAGAGCTGTGCCATGTTATATGACTCAAGATAAGCACTGTGATAGCTTTTATGATATGTCATTTGATATTATTATGAGACTTCACCATACAGTAATCTTCAGGGATTCTTTCATCATCTGAACCATATTGTCGCATCATCTCTATGCAGTTCTGGTCATCAGAGTTGTTCTAACTATATTTTTCTTTTAATGTGATTCATGCAGATTCACCAAATCATATTGGAAATAGATGACGCAATTTATGTTTTTAAAGGCATAGATCAGCAGTGCAGCAAACATGTTGTTAAAGATTG
Source organism: Podiceps cristatus (assembly GCA_000699545.1). NCBI lineage: Eukaryota > Metazoa > Chordata > Aves > Podicipediformes > Podicipedidae > Podiceps > Podiceps cristatus. The sequence continues at coordinate 17,666 of JMFS01087249.1, forward strand.
TCCAGCTAATAGATTACCCTATTTAAGTATATTTGTAACAGCAAGCTTATTTTATACGTATCCTTGACTGAGGACATACGTGGTTTGGATTTGAAGATGTCGATGACTTTTCAGGCAGCTAAATTTACATAACATCATAAAAATTTGCATAACATCATAAAATCTACATAAAATCATCATCATATGCAGACCATCTCCATCCATGGAATCAAAGCTTACATGAGCCACAAAGTTTGTATGCAGGTTTTGATTCTGCTTATGGCATTTTTCCTAGATTTGCTATTCAATAAAATTTGTATTACTTGTACTGTACCCAGAAGAGAAGGCTGATTGATTTTCTGTTCATATCTCTGCAACTTCATCAGTCAAACAGATCAGAATAACTTTGGCTTGTACCTTTCCAAGCAGTTGTCAGTAAAAGAATGCCCTGATGGCTATCATATGATGACTGATTTCATTTCCTTGCTCACAGATGGAAACTGGTAACATCTTTGAAATATTTTTCCTAGGCTCTTCAAGTAGAGAATAACGAATTTTCTTACCACCTTGTGCAAATCATATGCTTTGACATGTTCTACCTATTTGTTAGCTTTCACAACTTCAGAGATACTCTGTGATCTTGAAAACTGATCAATTATTGGAAACAGTTTGTAATTATCTTGCACTCACTTTATACCAAATGACAATTATATTTATTGTCCAGAATCATTTTGTGACAGTTAATAGAAGACACTTGTTGACATTGTTGCAGGAATTTAATTTTCTGACTACAGACTATACACAGCTTTCAATTCATCAAAACAAATTTAAAGCGGGTTTTTTTGTCAGCAACAGCTGAAAGCTAAAACTCTTTCAGTGGCTTTTTTACCAATTTTCTTTCGTAAAATTTCATTGTCTGTTATTTGGAATAAAGATGTTTTGCTTCTTCCACAGAAAAGTTATATTTTGTTTGCTTGGATTCTTTAGCCTTTCCCAATGCTGGACAGACAATATGAAGACTGTTGTTTCTGGGTGGTAACCTTGACTTCTCTGTATAGAGATGTGACAGAGCTTGCAAAAACGTGCTGTGTTAGTTGGTGGTTTGTTTTGGTTTTGGTTTTGGTTTTTTTTCTGCTTGTTCCGTCAAAACAGTTGTAAAAAGAAAAAAAAAAATATGCCCAAAGCAAACCCACATCACATTTGACATGCTTTTACTCTGCTAAAATCCTAATTAGTAATTTTTAACCCTAGTATTTAGAGGCCACATTACCGTACTGAGTTTTGTTGCCTCAAGACAACTGTATCTTTCCTAAGTCATGGCAGTAAACTATGGAAGTTATTCAAAACTTTCTGGATATCTCTTTAGCCATTATTTTATAGGATATTTATATAGTCTATTAACAGTTAAGAAGCTCAAAAGGTCTTTTGAAAATTAAGACAATGAAAAAGGAATTAATTGAGAATGATTAAGAAAGATAGGAATGTATATTTTAACAGAGTAATTGTTTGCACTGCTTTTGGTCTGCTTTTTTAAAATTTCGTGATCATTTCTTGTTTCTAACTGATAGAAACAAGAGATGTAAATTTGAGGTGAAACAGAAAGCAGTGCAGGTATTGGCCCTGTTTCTGCAAAGAGTTACAGACAGATTAATTATTAAACAATTTGAGCGGTCCCATTGCCAGTTTCAGTTGTGCCTAGGTCTTTATAAATTTTTGGCCATTTTTAATTGGTATTTCCACTATTGATGGAGGTGAAGGGGGAAGGCAGGGTCAGATTACTAGAGTTTCCTAATATCTAGAAAAAAAATAACATCCACACATCATCTTATCTATTTCACTACATTAACATTTTCTGTTTGGTTTCACATCCATTCTTCAATAATTGCAATTATCTTCAGGGGAAAGAGACAAAAAGGTTCATACATTCAAGCTCCTTCTTTCCAATATAGTATAGCTCAAACCTAACACTGAGAATTTGCAGCAGTGTGTGTGGAAGTTATATAAAATGAAGAGATATACTTTGAAGAGTATTTTATTTTTCAGAAAAGCTGTATTTATTACCAAACTTTCTCTGACTTGTATGAAATAACCTTAATTTTAAAGGGCATTTCTAGTCCTGAAGCACAATCTAGATCACAAAGGGATGTATGACATACTTTATCCACAGTGTAGATCCAGGAGGCTATGACTGGTGGGCATATCTTTGAATCATAAACCCTTTCTTTCATCTTCTTGCCAAATGAGGAAAATCTTGGGGGTCTGTAACGGGACTTTTTTTTTTTTTTAAATCTAGACATTTATGAGAGAGTATCAATAATGCTTTAATGGAAGCATTTAAAGCGATGTCATCTATTTGCCTGTGTTCTAAACTTCCACATCTATGCAAATTATCTCTATTTTAGGACTGTTTCTAATCCAGAAGAAAGATATAAAGATTCAGTGTATGTAAGAACTAATGAGAAAACAACTACATTTGAGGGGATAAAATGCACCCTCAGTAAGTTTGCAGATGACACCAAGTTGGTTGGGAGTATTGATATGTTTGAGGGTAGGAAGGTGTTACAGAGGGACCTGGACAGGCTGGATCGATGGGCTGAGGCCAACTGTATGAGCTTCAACAAGGCCAAGTGCCGAGTCCTGCACTTCAGTCACAACAACCCCAGGCAACGCTACAGGCCTGGGGAGGAGTGGCTGGGAAGCTGCCAGGCAGAAAAGGACCTGGGGGTGTTGGTCGACAGCCGGCTGAACATGAGCCAGCAGTGTGCCCATGAGGCCAAGAGGGCCAACAGCATCCTGGCCTGCATCAGGAATAGTATAACCAGCAGGGCTAGAGAGGTGATGGTCCCCCTGTACTCGGCACTGGTGAGGCCGCACCTCGAGTGCTGGGTACAGTTTTGGGCACCACAGTATAGGAAAGGTATTGAGATGCTGGAGAGGGTCCAGAGAAGGGCAGCGAAGCTGGTGAAGGGTCTGGAGAACAAGTCCTGTGTGGAGCAGCTGAGGGAGCTGGGGGTGTTTAGCCTGGAGAAAAGGAGGCTGAGGGGAGGGAGACCTTATCGCTCTCTACATCTACCTGAAGGGAGGTTGTAGTGAGGTGGGTGTGGGTCTCTTCTCCCAAGTAACAGGCGAGAGGATGAGAGGAAACAGCCTCAAGTTACACCAGGGGAGGTTTTGATCCAATATTGGGAAACATTTCTTTACTGAAAGGGCTGTCAGGCACTGGAACAGGCTGCCCAGGGAGGCGGTTGAGTCACCATCCCTGGAGGTATTTAAAAGATGGGTAGATGAGGTGCTTAGGGCCATGATTTCGTGGTGGTTAGGCACGGTTGGACTTGATGATCTTAAAGGTCCTTTCCAACCAAAAGATTATATGATTCTATGATATGTACATATGCAAAAAGACTGTATTACTTTCAGATATTGCAGTCTTAATTTAATAGTTCAGTGTAGATTTATTTTAAAATGTAAAAGAAACATTCCTTGTAATGTAGCTTATATTCTTTCCTCATTTCAAATCCTCTGCCATCAGCCACCTTTTAAAGATACATAGGATTTGATTCTGTGTATTGCTGAGCTCTCAAAACGGCCGTTTAAGTTGCTGAGAATTAAAAATATTCCACACCTTACAAGGTTGAGTCTGTAAAGCTTCTATAACTTTGCCTTAATTCTATTCTTTTGAGTTAGTATGACTTTACCACTAGTGAGTTAAATGGTTATTCTCAGGGAATTGTGAAGTTGAGTTATCTTGGCTGAGTTTATGATAAGAGAATCAATGTCACAAGGTTCTTAATTGTCTGTAAATCTTGAAAAGTGCATGGCGAGCTGAAACGTTTAGACCAGAGTCCACTTGAAAGTAATTTTCTACATTCACGCTCCATCGCTTACTTCTCTAAACAGCAATTAATTGGATACTCTCTGCTAGGTTCTGTATTATTGATACTGCCTTTGTATTTCTTCAGGTAAGCAGTATTATGCAATATTTAACAGTGTGGGATTTTTTTTTTTCATTCATAAATAGCACTTTG